>CABFOS010039763.1:0-12370 GCA_900660315.1 Diretmoides pauciradiatus
ACACACACACACACACACACACACACACAGGCCCCAAAACACTCATGCACATGCTAACACAGGAGAGATGTCTGAGCGATGGGGCTGCTGCTTAACGGTGCCCCGAGCAGTTGGGGGTTCGGTGCCTTGCTCAAGGGCATCTTGGGCAAGGCACCTCTCCAGCTACCAGTCCACCCCCTTCTGACTGGTCCAAACCCAAGTCCTACTGCCTTCCTGCACTGTCCCTCCAGGTTTTTCTACCCTGACAAGAATAAAGTTCTGGGATAAGTTCTTGTATTTTTTTGGCATCAACATGATCAAACTTTGAATATGATATGATGATGATATTGGCTGTCGGCAGACTGAGTCAAAAAATACTGGTATTGGTATCATCCTTCAAAAAGCCATATTGGCTGAACCCTGAATTGGAAAACATGTAACTGGTTATACCAGTATGTACGTTTCAGTACATCTGTGCTAATGTATTCTGGTTTCGGTTAAATAATGTTGAGACAATGTAAAAACACACAGAAACTTTGCTCCGGCTGATCTTTATAAAGAGATGCAGCTCAGTGTGGATCACAGTGTTGGATTTTACACAGGCCATGCAGCAATATAATATGTATCAACATGCTCTGTAATACTTGCCTCTTGAATCCAAACATAGGTGTGGGTGTGTGGGGGTGTGTGTCTGTGCGTCTGTGTGCCAGACCGAATGCCACACCATGTCTGAGTCCAGTGCTCAGCTGACCCTGCAGCTTTAGCCTGCAGGTCTTGGCGTTCTTTCAGCAGCTTTTGGGCTTCCATCCTAGTTCATCCTGAGTCCCCTGACAGACCTGGAGGGTGCTAAGGGTGGCGGTGTACCAACAACAACATTAAACTTGACAGAAATAGAACCACAGTTGGGGTGTCTTGTACTCAGGACGTCCCAGGTTCAAATCCAGCCTGGGATCTTTGTCACATGTTTTAGCCTGCAGGTCTTGGCGTTCTTTCAGTAACTTTTTGGCTTCCGTCCCAGTTCCTCCATCAAATCTGCTGGGTTTGTTTCTGAGTATACTAACAACAATATTGAACGTGATAGTGAACCACAGTTGGGGTGTCTTGGCGGATCATGTACTGTACTCGGGACGTCTCAGGTTCAAATCCAGCCTGGGACCTTTCTCACATGTCATTCTGTCTGTCTTCCATCAGCTGGCCAATGTTAAAATAATCTTAAAACAGTCAAAACACACGACCACATAGAAATGTATGTTTACTCACTGCAACTTTGTATTGCTCTTTTACTGACACTGGGGATGCATGAAGATAAAAGTTGCATTGTACTTGTAAGCTGATTCAGCATATTATCATGTACCACCTATTTAACAAAAACATGTAAAAAATTGTATTTCCACGTATTTGAATATCAAAATGATTGGATTTTTAGGGGTTACTTCATGGTGAACCAGTGGCCGTACATAGAAATGACACCCAAACACATTTTTTTGAGCAATCACCACAATCATAAATCGCCTGCTTCACTTTTTTTTCTGAAGATAACATATTATGGTTTCTAAGACAGCAGACGAAGCAATCTGTATGTTTGAGTGACCTAGTTCACGTACCATAAAGCCTTTTAGGGTCACATTGTGTAATGAATTACGTCAACTAGTAAGAACATCCCCTCTACAGACCTTTGCAGATCTTGATCCTGATGTATAACTCTTCATTTCTGTTCTGTAAGTGCCTTTAATAAGACAGGATGCCTAATGAACTATCACTTACATTTTAGGCATTTAGCTGACACTCTTCCCCATGAACAAACAAGTGAAGCTTCAGTGTCACACTGATAGTTGATGTGCACACAGGTTGTTGCAGGGGTCAAACCGGTGACCTTTGGGTTTCCGTACGTCTCGCTAATAATGCATCAATCGTAGCTGTATCTTTTCTGGTGTTTACATTTTGCAGCAGTGATCTTTTAACCGCTTCACAATCCCTCCTGGGCTCAGACTCTATACAGGCTCAGACTCTATACAGGCTCAGACTCTAGGCTCAGCTGCAGTGCCACCCGTTACAGTGAGCAGCAATTTACCTTGAATCGCTGACATTAGATATCAGCACCCAGGATGCTCATTATGAAAAGAACAACACTGTACTCTTCTAATTCCCTAACCTGTAACCTGTAGCTACTAAACACAACACAGCCTGACAGCTGCTAGATGAGAGGAACTATTTTGCTGTTTCAGACTTCTCTGAAAAAAGCACCCCTGATGATCTGTTCAATTTCAGGCAACTCTGTGCAACAAATCCTTATTGCAGTCATTTATTTTACAATTATTTTACATTTTAGGTAAAGTGTTATATAATAATAAGAATCAACGTCATCATCATCATAGTATTATTATTATTATTATTATTATTAGTAGTAGTAGTAGTAGTAGTAGTAGTAGTAGTAGTAGTAGTAGTAGTAGTAGTAGTATAATTGCATTTGAATTTGGGGATCATTTCATTTCCATCTACAATCTACTAGTATTATTAGTTTCATTAATAGTAGTATTATTATCATTATTTGCATTATTTGTTATGTTGTTTTTACTCTTTTTTACATGTTCGAAAGAAAAAAAAGACCATATCATTAGTAGTATAATGTGTTGATATTTTGGTAATGTCATGGCATATGCTCAAACAAGAGAGCGACAGTACAACCACTATACTCCTGATCCTACTGAACTTCTGCTGAAAGAACATTCTCGAAATGAAGCAAGATTCGAATCACAATTCAAACGAAATTCAGTCTGAACAAAAGGAGGGTCCGGATTGGTCGATTACTCAACGGACGTCATAAGAAGGCGGGACTTTTGGGCGAGCCCATCAATGGCCGCATTATATGATTGGCTGGTAGTAAATTGACGTCACGCGGTAGGCGGTGCCAATCGCCACAGCCAATGACGCGACTCCATTCCGGGAAAGGGCGCGGTCTCCGTGGCATTTCTTCAGCACGACGCACTTCCTTGCCGGCATTTCACTGTAACTCCTCGAAGGGGAGAGTACCACAAAGTATTTATTTATTTATTAACTGTAGGTTTTCTTTTAAAAGCCCGCCATCACAAACATGCTCGGCCTGTGTCTTTACGTGCCGGTCCCCAACTCGGACCCCATTGCAGTCGAGTATTTCGAGTCCAACGGCCTTCCGTCGGAGCTGAAGTCTCTCTTCAAACTGAGCGTTTTCCTGCCGTCCCAGGAGTTTTCAACCTACGAGAAATGGCGAAAGGTAAAGTCAAACTAACGTCGACTTGCCGTACTTGCTATGTTAAGTCACTATGTGTTCAAATTAATTATGTTTTAAAGACATATTGCTTGTGAAATCGGTTTGTTTTTTTTGCAACGGAAGAACCAGTAGCCGGTAGTAGTAAGGGTGAAGCCTTACGACTAGGCCTCATCTGCCCTCAGTCGGTCCGTAGGGAAACCCGGCTTACTTCAGTTTTAGCACAATGCCAAAACTCTCCATATTGTTTTAAAACCGTAATAGTTTAGTGGGGTTGTCCAGAGCTAACGTTAATTCATAGCAACCATTATGTTTAGATAGACTTTGGTCACCGGCGCTTGAAGTCCTGAAAAGTTCTGGAAACCGCAACACGTGCATAGTTTAGACAATGAAATGCTTTAATGTGATGCATGGTTGCTTGCTTCATGAACAAAAACACAAATCATTCACACAAGCTCGGTCACTGTTGACATTTGCAACAGATGCATGGGAATTAGTGTGATCGTCCTGGTTCGGGGTTCGAACCCGGGTCTCCCGCGTTGAGAAGCACTGCAACAACCCGCTGCACCAAGAGAACCGGCTCCCTTTGCATTTTATCTCTGAGGAGTGAGTTTTACCGGTCAACTTGCTACCTACTCGAGGACTCACAAGGATCTACTCTGTTACATTAGCAACAGAAAAGGTGTAATACCCGGGGAGGTATTGGTCTTGCTGTACTTGTGCATGTTGCTCTGCATGTGCTGCAGCAGAGAGAAAGGGACGTTAAAGAAATGTGATGAGGGTCGGTGACTGCGGGTCTGATGTCATCAATGTCCCAGTTCTGTTTTAGACCAGGTAGTTGGAGCTTAGACTGTATTAAATCAGTTGGCAGGTCAGACTGTGGCGGAGGTTAAAGATAGACAGGAGCGTCTATTACCTAATACCGCTGCCCTGAAAGAGCAGACATGCATACCAAGATCACCAGGGCTTGGCAAAGTGGGTCATACTGTACTGTGACCAGTGACCTCAAGAAGCTCTATCACATGCATGCTCTATCTACAGCATCTCATGTGTGACTTGTTTTTGTCACTTTGTCTACATATCTGCTTTGCATTCCATTATAGACTTCCTCAATAAACCAATAGGTCTGTGTTGTGTGAAAGAGGAAATACCGCAGGGGTTGTCCCAGGTTAGACACTTTGGTTTTGTTTTGAGTTTCTGTCAAAGTGTCGCCTACATTTCAGAACTGGCAGTGCTAGTTTCATAAGTTAACTAATGAAGTTATTTGCCTTGGCAGGAGATGTTATTTAAGTACGGTAATTTTAATTGCACTGCACGCACCATATTTTGCTTATATAAGACTAAAGGGTTTTATGGCTTCGAGTTTCTGTGCCTGTTTTCCAGACATTTATATCATTAAAACCCTTTTAAACTTTTTTTTTTTGCACATTTCATTGTGCCTACCCTTGAATAGGTGGTATGTGTGGCCCTGCTTTAGGTAGCTGCAACCCCTTATAGTAATTTCTAAGTGAATTGTATCAGTTTCAGTGGGAAGTTTCAAGTTCCTGTCCTTGCACATCGAGTCCCAGTGCAGGAACCTTTTGTCCGACGGGCAGTGGCTGGTTCATTCCAAAGTTCACCAGCCACTTTGGCAGCGTTGCCAGCCAGCGACAGAGTTACTGAATAGATGTACCAGCTGCAGCCAGAATTCATGTCTGCATGCATGCATGGGTCTTTGCAATTTTTTTAGAAGAATCCTGTCGTCTGATAACTCTGTTTTTTTATTTTATTTGTAGAAAACTTTGAAAAGGGAGAAGGAGCGAGATGGACAGCTGGACTTCGATGAATTTGTTCACTATTTGCAAGATTACGAGAAGGATTTGAAACTCGTAGTGAAGAGCCTCGACAAGAAAAATGCAGGTATGGTTGAACCCTGTTGCTCAGAGCCTTGTTTTTGTTATTGCACTGCGTAGTTGCTCGCTTGGTTATTATATCATTAGGAAGATCCACTTGCTAATATTAACTATGTGCTTTGAGTGGACTTCACAGCTTCGATAGTGTGATAGAGTCGAATGCGTTTATTCAGCTCAGTGAATTTGTCTCATGACCTGTCTTGGTTTGTTTTCTTTAAAGGTGCCATTGATTCTAAGGAGTTCATGCAGTCTCTCCAGGACCTCGGCGTGCACATTTCCCAGCAGCATGCAGAGAAGGTCCTTAAGAGGTAATTTTACGGAGATGCAACGTAACTAAAACTGTCACTGCATGTAACTACTCCAAACATGCAGTGAAAGGCCTCTGTTGACCATGTTATCAATGTCATACAAGGCAAGCTTGATTGATTGCTTAAGAAACTTTCATGTTTTAAAACCCCCCAGCATGGACAAGAACGGAGCGATGACGATCAGCTGGAACGAATGGAGCAATTATCCCGTGGTGGAGGCGACGGAGAGCATTCCTGAGATCATCCTCTACTGGAAACACTCCACGGTGAGGAAATTTTAAAGTCCAGCTGTCTTTCCTGTATTTAGTCAGCTGTGGGGAATCATCACCACAGCAGCAGGGAGTAATGGCCAATGACTGTTGGGTGAATTTAAAATGGTATTATTTGGTCAAATTTCCCACTAAAGCACAGTCCAGAACATCCAAATATAGGCTTGAATCTTTTGTTTGGCATTATTATGAGTGTGGGGAGGGGGGGGAAGTCTGCTCATATCAGAAGTAGAAGAAGAAGTTAGCATTACCTAAGTTTTCTGATGCCCTGTTTTGTCTGATAATGGTACCAGTGCGCACACGTTACTCAAACTAATCATTCATATCGTGTGAAGCAAACGGGTCAATGCAAATCCCCTACAGCTCGGAAGCAGCACAGGTAGAGCATCAGGAATTAACCACTATTAGGCTACGGAAGGTATTAGGCTACGGAAGGTATTGGGTCTCAATCTGGGAGGATTATGGCGTAAGGATTAACCCGTTGATGGAGCTCTTATGTAAAAGTTCACTGGCAGGCAGGTGACCGAAATTATATCCCAGAACATTCACAGGAAGACCGTGTGATCTTGGGTGGCAGTCAAGCGGTTGAAACACTGTACCGTCTTGAGTCCAGCAGCCTCATCTCTAGATGGCAAAGGCATTTACAGGCTGAACCAGAGCTAAGAATAGAGCTACAGCCCCAGCAATGTCAGCCAAATGCCAAAGGACATTCAATGAAACTGTCAGTGCTGGATTAGTTGGGTTTGAGTAAATCTAATGTTTAAGGTTGGTAAAGCAGTAAGAGGTCGTCTTACAACCAAAAGGTCACAGGCTCAAGCCACATAAAGGCCAATGTGTCATGTGTGAAAGAGTCGGTTACATTCCTAAAGTATGAATGTAAAAACTGCGTGCTTGTTGTGAAATTACCTGACTTACTTGGCATGAGTGCACATCATCCACATTTCCATCTAATCAAATGAACTGGATCTCCAGCCCAAGCAGCAGTACCTGTCAAAACCTTTAACTCACCTCTAAACCTTTAACTCACCCATGAACGGCACTGAAAAAAGAGCTCACTGAAGCAAATTTGGCTTGTCACCTAAGCCCTCTCACATGTCGTTAGCATGTTTAAACAGTTTAAGTTGGAATAGAGTTATGTCCTTTACATACCAGCTGGTAAAGACAGTCCAGTCTCCGCTCTGTGTGGTATCGGTCATGCTTCCCTCAATTTAGTCAGGACAGGAAACTACTTTTTGTCATCTACCTAAAGTATCTGACCGCTGCAAACATTTCCCAGCCAAACCAGGCTTCTATTATTGAATTGAATCCAAATGCTGGATGATCACTTGCCAAAGTGGCAACCAAACCGCTGCCCAAAGAATTTGCCTGGATGTATTTTTCACCCTGTGTGTAACATTTGGTTATCTCTTTACTCTGTGTAGATATTTGATGTGGGCGAGAACCTGATGGTACCCGATGAGTTCACCACAGAGGAGAAACAGACTGGGATGTGGTGGAGGCACCTGGTTGCAGGTGGATGGGCTGGCGCAATTTCCAGGACCTGCACTGCCCCCTTGGACCGTGTCAAAGTGATGATGCAGGTAAGAAAATATGATAATATCCTTGATTGCGGGCTGCTTGCATAACTGCAAGTGGCACAGTCGCTCAAGATGAAAGAAAAATTGCTTACAAGTGTAATGGCCATAAACAGGTTAATGTGTATAGGATGGTGCGTCACAGCGTGGGGCCAGAGTCCAGATGCTGATATCTTTTGACAATCTAGCCAATGAAAGCTCGCAAACAGCCATCACACCTGCAGTTGCGAAATCATGTCAGATTCCACCAAGTTTATCGATGGGCCTGAAGGTCTAATCGTGTACTGATTATGTGTCAGTGGCCCCGATTTGCGTCAGTAAATCTGTTGAAGGTCGACTTTGAGACATTTCGTCATTAGGCAAAATGTGACCCTGCACCCTGGGCCCGTGCAGGGTCACGGTTTGTCCACAGTGGCTGGTTTTATCCCATAATTCACCAGCCAATCTGACTGACGGGTAGAATAGTTAAAATTGAGTTTTTGGTCAGATGTTGTCATATTTATTATGGTTTATCTTGTTTTTCTCAGGTTCACGGTACCCGAAGCAACAACATGTGCATCATGAGCGGGCTGACCCAGATGGTCAAAGAGGGCGGCATGAGATCATTGTGGCGAGGCAACGGTATCAACATCATCAAAATCGCCCCCGAATCGGCCCTGAAGTTCATGGCTTATGAGCAGGTACTGTTACCCCACACACACACACTAGATACATCTCATGTACCAATGATTCTCCACCAGATTAGACATAGAGCTATATTGGAAATGTCTACATTTCCAGTCCCTGTCGGTATTCACTGTATACTTGATGCTCTACTTAACTCAGTTTGCTAACATGTGTATTTTCTCCTTTTCCTCAATTGACTTTTCCAGATTAAGCGTTTGATTGCCAACGACAAGGAGACGCTCAGCATCCTGGAGCGGTTCATGGCCGGCTCTCTGGCAGGAGTCGTTGCCCAGAGCACCATCTACCCCATGGAGGTGATTATCCTGAACTACAGCAACCCTTGAGGGACATTTTAACAATGAACCCCTAGTTAAGCCTGTAAAGGACGTTAATTGCAACACATATTTCCAATGTATTAATTTCTCATTGTGTAATCTGTCCCCAGGTAATGAAAACACGTCTTGCTCTGAGGAAGACCGGCCAGTACTCCGGTATTTCAGACTGTGCCAAGCAAATCTTCAGGAGAGAAGGTCTCGGGGCGTTTTACAAGGGTTACATCCCCAACATGCTGGGCATCATCCCCTACGCAGGCATCGACCTGGCAGTGTACGAGGTGAGTCGTCGCCCACTAAACAGACTTTGATACCGGTATTATCACTGTGACAATGACCTTAAAACTCAACGCAAACTTTCCACATTGTATTTCTCAATTCTAGTCTGAGCAGGACAGTTACAGTGGCCAGATTACAAAATTCACCAAATGTACACTGTTTTATTTGACTTTGCACAGTGATAAAACACTGTTAAACATCGGAAAGAGGAGTATTTGTGCTGAGTCAAAGGGGCTTACAAAAACCTCAAATCAACATGAACAAAGTCATGATGACAGATTTACTGAATTAGATAACAGAATCTGAATGAACATTACACACTATAGTGGGAAATGCACAGAAGTGGCTGGGAGATGAGGCAACCTTGCTACCATGGTGTTAACTTTATCCAATCTTCTTTCCTCCTCAGACACTGAAAAACCACTGGCTGCAGGAGTACGGGACCAACAGCTCTGACCCCGGCGTGTTGGTGCTGCTGGGCTGCGGCACCGTGTCAAGTACCTGCGGTCAGCTGGCCAGTTACCCCCTGGCTCTGGTTCGCACCCGTATGCAAGCACAAGGTGAGGCCATCCTGAAATACCCTGAAGCCCTGAAACGGCATTTCTTCAAATCAAAGTTAGAATTTAGTCTGGAAAAGTGACACTTTTGTGTATTGGAACTTCTTTCTTGGCCCAGTATTTCATATGTAACCTATGCTTTGTTTTTCCCTTCACAGCTACACTGGGGGGCAGCCAGCAGGTAACCATGACGGGGCTTTTCAGGCAGATCCTCAGGACCGAGGGCCCCACGGGTCTCTACAGGGGCCTGGGACCCAACTTCCTGAAAGTGATCCCAGCTGTCAGCATCAGCTATGTGGTGTACGAGCACCTCAAAACCTCACTGGGAGTAACCTCACGCTGAAGCCACCCTTCACTGCCAGAGCAGGTTGACTCTTGAAGGTTGGAACGTGACCCCTGACCCCCACCACCCCCCTGCAGGGCCTCAAGCTACAGAATCCCAGGGACCTTTATGGCCCTCTGGAGGTTTGTGGAGCCCTCTCATTCTGTGAATGCCAGCTGATGAAAGACTAGACGGACACTAAACATGAAATGCCAAAATGGAGGATATCGACTCTGTGAGCTCACATTGAGGGATAGAAATGCTTTATTTATACTTAAGGAGAGGTTGTATTGTGAGCTGACAGTAGATCACTTGAAATGTGAGTGACTATGTACTGAGGACCAAATGTATTTTGTGTTGTAGTGCCTAAACAAATGTTTTCCTCTTAACACTGGTGTGACCTTGTGTGCACCAATGCCCTTTAAGTACCTCTACTAAAACAATGATTGTGCCCTTTTCAAAATATTCTTATATGGCAGATGTAGCACCGAGTTCTTGACTTTTTACTCTTTAACGGGTCTGCCTGCCACAAATTCTGTACCTAAATGGAATTTTTTTTTGCACATTCACGATCACTCTCCACCCCAAACTTGCTCGTGTGAAACTGCAGAATTGTCCGTCCTGATGGAATGACAGGAGTATTTATTTCAGTCCATCCTGTATTTATTGTTTTTACTATGTATGAGTGGTGGTATCATGCTACACGTTACTACCTGTTGCACAGCTTCCAGGTGTTTAGGTTCTGTTGCAACTATTTAAGTGAAGTTGAGTGTTATCACGTTCAGGGTGGGGAAATTCACACCAGCCAACTCCTGCTACAGTTTTGGCTGCAGCTGCTAAGTTACTCTACCAGCCACTTTAGCAGGTAACCAACCACTATCGGGAGGTTCCTGTAGTCTTAAATAGTGTTGGCTGGCTAAAGGGTGTGGTGGACATATGTGTCCTAATTACATTGTTAGATGTGCTTAATAAGTACTGGAGGAATAGTTTTTGTTGTGAACCAGGTTTAGATCATGTCTACTGAAATAAGTAGGTGTTCTGCCCTCAAAGTATAAATGTATATGTAAGTGTTCACCTCTCAGGTTTCTTTGTAGTCACTTGTATTTGTTAATTCACTGAATTATCTCAGAACATTTACACATTTGATAAACGATTGCTTGAGAAGGTGAGCATCATAATGCACTTTAATCTATGCTCGATGGGCCTCTGAATGTCAGACGTTAACTCAGGTGTTGTGAGGAGCTAATTTTTTTGTAAAGAATGATTTTTAATTTCAATGGACCATGTCAATGCAAATAAATGCAAATTTCTTGTAAAACTGAGTGGCATGTCTTCATTTCTGTGGAATTGTACATACTGATGAGTTGGGTACTATTTGGTAGTGTTCATACTGCTTCAATATACAGTTTTATTATTGGGTTCTAACCAAATGTACTGCTTGATTTTTGGGGTCCCAGGTCAGGAAAGCCTCATACATGTCAAATTTAGTTTCATATGCAGTCTTAAACATTTCAATTGAAAATCATGATAATCCATGTTTTTGTTACTGATACTCTACAAAATGTATTCAAGTGTAATATTCTGGCTCCACTTATATATTTTTTTGGGGGGGGTTATACAAAATAAAAGATTTCAAGCTTATCAGTACATTAGGGGCTTGTCACAATGGAGGCTGCAATATTTTTGCAATATGTCCAACACTTGGATTACAAATACTTAAAGTAAATATACCTCATGTAACATTGTGTAACTATCACAACACAATTCAGCATATACATATATCTACATGTTCCTTTTGGAGACAAATGAAATCGGATATGTTCCTGCTTTGGAGTAATTTGTAGAAAACCTTACGTAGACACAGAAAGTAATCAGGATTACTTGTAACGCGTTACAGGTAAACACGCTGAACTCTTTGACTTCCGTAGCAACGAGTCTGAAGTTTGTCCCACGTCGCTTTCCGTACGACAACACGGAAGTAACGACGTGATTTTACACAGATAATGTAGCAGAGGCTTTGTGTTTACCACTGTACACAATTCAAAACCTTTTACACTTTTGTATTCTAGCGTATGTATAGTTATTCGTCGCGTAGGATTGAGCCGTCCTAATGAATCCGTTGTTTAGTAATAGCTATCGAAACTAACGAGCGCCAGTGAAATGACAAACATGTTGCAGAACCTTTTCCGGTCCGGGTTCCTGGTCCGGACCGCACACACCGTCCTAACGTGGGTCATAACTCTGGTACTGTTCCTACACAACACTGGTAAGTCTGCAGCTCTCACAGGAGTATAGTAAGACATGACACTTCAGGAACAAAACAGGCTTTCTTCTGCATAGAGGTGTTTTGTTTAGCCTCCAGAACAGAGAGATGAGAGTTCGGTGCTGTAAAATATGAGTTAGAGCTATTTTCCCGACTTCTATATTGTCTTACAAGTGATGTTTGCTTAATACCTGCAGTGTGTGTGAGAGCCAATAGCCTCGAACAGTGGGTAGCCTCAGGTCTGACTTATCATTTGTATCAATTATTCCTACACTAACCCAAATATTTATCCAAACTTAGTGTTTTAATGTTTTGTGACATATTTTAAAGACATACAGACCTTATGACGAACATGGTGGATTTATCTGTCACCGGTATGTTTTGCTTCAGTGTTTAAATCTCATATAGGTTCATTGTTATGTTGTCAGAATGTAGGAAAAGTCCATTAACCACTTCACCTGCTAGGATTTATCAATCAACAAAATCTGATCAGCACTGAATGCTACTTGGGGTCAAGTACTACTAATACTACTACTGTCAGTACTACTGCTACTGTTGCAGCTAGTACTACTACTAAGACGACGACTACTACTACTACTACTATCACTACTACTACTATCACTACTACTACTACTACTACTACTACTATCACTACTATCACTACTATCACTACTACTACTACTAC
>CABFOS010039764.1:0-11020 GCA_900660315.1 Diretmoides pauciradiatus
ACAAAACAAAACAAAATGAAGAAACAGTTAAAATGGCAGAGATATTACTGGGTTACTGAATTCTATTTCCCTCCATTTTAACTGTTTCTTCATTTTGTTTTGTTTTGTTTTCTTTCGTTGCTATTATTTATTGTAATGTTCTATTGTTCTGCTTCTACTGTTTTATTGTATTGATTTCTCTTGTCCAGTGTCCTTGGGTTTCCAGAAAAGCGCTTTTAAATAAAATGTATTATTATTATTACACGTGACATTGCTGTGTTTGGGGCGTTTCTAAATGGACTTATGCAGAGAGAAAAAGGCAGCTGCATATTTGCCGACATGAGTAAAACGTCTAGAGCGGCATATCGTACGTGCCGCACTATATCGCGGCACGTACGATATGCCCAAATTATATCTTGCGCAAGAATTATATCGATATAATATCATGCGCGATATATCGCCCATCCCTAGTCTGTACACATTTTTCCTTCCTCCAGGCGGGTGGTCGTGCGGTAGGTGGTGGAGCTCCACGTGGGACAAAACCACCGTCCACAGCGGCACCTGGGAGCGAAGAGGACTCTGAGGCCTGGCGACAGAAGCGCAAGAAGGCCCCGGAGCTCTCTGAAGCTGTAGAACGAGCCAGACGGAGGAGAGAAGAAGAGGAGAGAAGGATGGAGGAGCAGCGGCTTGCTGCCTGTGCTGAAAAACTTAAACGTCTCAATGAGAAACACCGCCCGGCAAATGAGAGCAAACCTGCCCCTGCCGAGACCACCATATTGACCACCAATGACGAGGCAGGAGCTGTTCGTGAGGAAACACCCCCATTATCAGCTCCTGCTCCTGTGTCCAGCCCTGCACCATCAATGCCAATTTCACAACCACAGGCCCCTATCATACAAGCTCCCCTACCAGACAGGGAGAGAGAGAGGGTGGAACGAGACAGGGAGAGGGAGAGGGTGGAACGAGACAGGGAGAGGATAGAGCGAGACAGGGAGAGGATAGAGCGAGAGAGAGTTGAGCCAACTCCAGAGGAGGAGGTTCACTTTGTGCCCCGCCCGCCCAGCTCCCCTGTCCAGAGACCTGTGGCCATAGTTCCAGAGCCTCAGAGTGAGGGAGAGAGCTCCTTGGCAGAGGTAGTCCCCCTGGTGGAGGAGAACCAAGTTGACAGGACGCCAATGCCTATTCGAGACTATTTCAACATAGACGATGGCAGAGGTGAGTAAAAACCCCTTTTGAGAGGTGTGTGTGTAAGATCATTGTATAGTTGCATAACTATAAGTGCATAAGTATGACTGCTGCCCTTCCTTTTGTTGTGCTGTTCCGTCAGCAAAGCAGACTCTTTGTTCTGGATATGTTGTGTGTTTTTTTGTATGTGATTAAAAGCTCTTTTTTTTTTCTCCCCCCACAGTGGATGAGCCCCACCTCTCGCTGCCTCGTATGGAAACCCCCAGTGGTGAGGAAGCCACTGTGGCACCCCCAGAGCTGGAGGGAGAGGCAGGGGCTGCTATGCGTCCCACTCTCAACTCAGGCTATTCCAAACAATTCCAGAAGTCTCTGCCTCCCCGCTTCCTCAGACAGCAGGTACGTGTGAATGTGTGGTGCTGGCTGCTTAAGTTATTAATGGCTGGGATGTTGGTGGTCTTGTAGATTTCACAAATCATTATGTGGGTCTGCAAAGACAGTGGTTCCCAACCTGGGGGACTTCAGGGGACAGTATTATGGCACATTTTCGTTACATGGTACCGGCTCGACTCTACTCGCTTTTTGTACCAGGTACTCTTATTTTCCACTGCAGATAGAACCCCCTCAAGGTAGTTGGTCATCATAACCTTGCTGTTGAATAATAATCTCCTTGCACACTGCTTCAAGTTACGTAGATTTATCTATTTGGTGTCTATTTCTAGAAACTAAAGAACTAAAGAAACTAAATTTAATTTAACATGGGATAAACTAAAAACAAAATGCAATTAAATAATGGCTCCAAAGATTACAAAAGAGATCCATTTCATTTGGTTCGCTCAACCTGGTTTGACACAGCGGTGATTCTAGTGACTATTCTCTCTGACCAATCAGTAGTCATGTGGTAATTTTGAGTGCATTGATTTGTGATCAAAACAAGTAGATGTACAGACAATAAGACACCCATCAGTTTGAATTTGTAGTGTACCCTAAAAGCAAATTACCTCATTTATAATCTTAAATTGTATCCGCTTAACCATTATCCTTCTTGGTCTTCCAGGAGCAAATGAAGCAGCAACAGTGGCAACAACAGCAGCAGCAGAGTGGGGGCTCCTTGTCTCCATCAGGTGGTGGTGGTGGTGGTGGAGTTACAGCTACCCAACAACAGCAACAGCAGCAGCAGCACCGCTCCATGTATCAGCCCATGGGCCCTCACCCTCAGCATCTGGCCTCCATGGGGTTTGATCCCCGCTGGCTCATGATGCAGTCCTACATGGACCCCCGCATGATGTCTGGACGACCACCTATGGATATGCCACCTAACATGCACCCTGGTAGGGGGATATACCATTTAGCTGTGGAATATAATTATAAAATGTATTTGATGTAGACTTGATATAATGATATTATCATTCAGTGTGATATTGGGAGGCCATGATAATGCCAAAATAAACACCAGTCAGCAGCAACGCAGCTGTTATTTGTGCCAATCGTATCAAAATATACAGATGCCAGTCACATATATAAAATTGTGCATGTATTATTTCTGTAAGATGGCAAGTCTTCAAAGAAAAATGTAACTTCCTGTTTAGCATTTTTTTAAGTTGAAACCCAATGAGGGGGAAAAAGGATAAAGTTGGGAAAGTTGTCGATCCACCATGATTAATCGGCTTCCATTCAACCATAGCATTTCCAAACCTAATAAATTCCACATTTATTAACACAAAACTGCTGTATTCACTTGATCCACCAGTGATGGTTATAGTCCATCACTTATCCCAAATGTATTCATCCAATTTCCCAACCCTAATCTGATGATTCCCGTACATCTTTGTGAGTGATTCAGTGTTGTTGGCAAATCCTGTTTTGCACAAGTGTCCAAGACACCCTGTTCATGGTTGCTTTGTTCTGTCCTCTTCAGGGAGGATGCCTCCTAAGCAGATAGTGCGGAGGGAGCCAGGTGACAACTCCAGCTCAAGTTCTGACTCCTTTGACCACTTGACCCGACCTATTCGTGACCATGGCCTAACCTCAGAGCCACGCATGGTATGGGGATCCGACCCATACCCGTCAGAACCCGTACCATCTGTCACTCCTCCTAAAGGACGGGACGAAGGCAAGGAGCCCAGGTGAAAAAGGCCTCCATAGCAGAAAACATCAATAAATAATCTCCCTAGTGAATTGGTTTTCTGGATGTAACTCTTATTCCCACTTCTTCCTCTGCAGGCTTGACTCTGGTTTGGATCTGGACAGGGGCCTGCCAGCTATGTACCCCCAGGACCACAACACATTGGACTCTCGGAAAACTGACTTCTTTCGGGACCCTACAGAGTCCCTGTCAGCATTTGCCCAGGGCCCAGAGGATGCCCCGGGGCCTCTAGACAGGGCCGCTGTAGGCACAGGTTTTGAAGCTGATGAGCCAGGCCTACCCAGTGGAGAAGAGGTGGAAGCCCTAGGCCAGGCCATGCTCCAGAGAAGTGTCTCCCAGGGCTCTAGCCACTCTCTCAAACTGGACGAGCCCAGATTCGACGGGCTCCCCCTGGGAACAAAAGCGCTGGAGATTCAGGACATAGGGGAGAGGGTTGAGGATAAGGCAAAGAATGAGCCCTACTCCCAGGCTGCAGTGACCTGCAACAGAGCTACACCTCCTGCAGATGGACTCCACAAACAAGAGAAGCTGCCTCTTCCAGCCCCTAGTAAACAGAAAGCTGATCTGCGCTGGGGTGGGAGATCTGGAGCTGGACGTAGAGAAGGACCAGGGGGAGACAGACCTGTGCGCAGATCTGGGCCGATAAAGAAACCTGTTCTGAGAGATATGAAAGAGGAGAGAGAGCAGAGGGAGGAGAGAGAGAAGCGTCACGAGAGAGGAGAAAGGGCAGAGAGGCCCAAAAAGGATCTGGTAGTAAAAGCTCCTTCTGCAGCTGCTGCTGTGTCCGAGGGCTCCAGGCCGCAGGGTGAGGGAAAGAGGGAAGCCACTGAGGCTGGGGAAATGCCCTCTGGTCCTCATAGAGCCAGAGAGTCCCAGCCTTCTTCTGGGCCCCCCACATCTTCCTCTCAGGAGGAGAAACCAGACAAACCACCCATTAATGACAAACACCCAGAACCCAAATTGCCCTCCAGGAAAGAATCCAACCTCCCGCCACGTGCCTACCGACGAGAGGAGAGAGAGAGGGAACGCGAGAGGGAGAGAGAGAGGGACAGAGAAATGGAGAGGGATAGAGAGAGGGACTGGCCTGCGGATTCCAGTTTCAAAGGGCGTGGTCGAGGGGAGTATTACTCCAGAGGACGGAGCTACAGAGGGACCTATGGTGGGCGGGGCAGGGGGAGTCGGGGTCGAAGCCGAGGGGATTACCCTTACCGGGAGCCCCGATCACGCTCTGACCTACCTGCTGTTGGAGGTGCTGCTGCCTTCCGCAACCGGGAGGAGAGTGAGACACGCAGTGAGAGCTCAGACTTTGAGGTCATGCCCAAACGCCGGCGGCGCCGTGGTTCCGATACAGATTCTGAGAGTGAGGGTGGGAGAGAGTCCGCCAGTGATACTGGGCCGTCAGACCGTGAGCCTAGCACCAAACCCACCCGCCCACTAAGACGTGAGATCCCTGGGGAGGCCCGGCCTGGCCCACACAAGCTGGGCTTTGGACCGCCTCACATGGGGGAGAAAGGTGGATCTCGAGGGGATGATGAAAGCAGGCCTAAACCAGGGTTCCTTCCCAAAGGAGAGCCTTCTCGGCGAGGTAGAGGAGGTTTATACAGTAGACGAGGAGGAGCAAGAGAGCGTGGAGGACCTCGCTCAGCTCCTCTCAGGCGGCCAGCAACCAGAGAGTCCTCTCAGTGGCCCTCTAAACCCATGGAGACATTCAGGCCGGAGGACACAGAGTCCACATCTTCAAGATACGACAACCCTCCCACTGACCGACGGCCCCCCAAATATGAGGGCAAGAAGTTTGGAGAAGGGCCTCCTCAAAATAGCAGAGAAAGGCCTCGTCGACCCAGACCAGCACGGCCCCCCAGGCAAGATAAACCACCCCGCTTCCGACGGCTGAAGGAAAGGGAAGCTGCAGTGTTGGCTGGTGGAGAGGCGGCCCCCAGTCCTCCTGTCCCTCAAACCCCAGTGACTGCTGCTGCTGTCCCTGGCTCTGCCCCCATCTCCCTCTCCCCAACCCTGTCTAGAGCTCCAGGAACGCCTGTCACCATGCCTGCAGATGTTGGTGCCACTGCACCTGCCCGTGACCTGCCCTCGCCTATAGAAGCACCCTTGCCTGAGACTAGCAGTCCCACTATCACTGCTATCGGTACAAAGTCCCCTGACCTGTCCAACCAGAACTCTTCGGACCAAGCCAATGAGGAATGGGAAACTGCTTCTGAGAGTAGTGACTTCAACGAACGTAGGGAGCGAGAGGAGAGGAGGGGAGCCCTGGAGGCTGCTAATAAAGCAGCTGCCGCTTCTGTCCCTGCACCTGCACCCCCTCAGGGCTCTGTCACCCCCAGTAAAACCTCTCCTGAAGGAGGGGTGACCCCAAAACGTGAAGGAGCTCCTGCAGCTAAAAGGAGTTTCTCAAGCCAGAGGCCTACAGAGAGACAGAACCGTAGAGGGAACAGCGGAGCCAAACCAGGCCGCAGCTATACGGGGGGCAAGGGGGAGAGGAGGGGAGGGGCCAAATCTGGCCGCAGAGGGTGAGTTGGAAACAAACAGGCTTTTGTCTGTTTTGAAGCATTTACTGTGTCTGCTTACACTAACACTTACACAATGAAGTCGACTCATTGAACACTGTATGCTAGAATAAACTGCAGGTTTATTCACTCTGCTTTCCCCCCCTTTTGGTTGTTGCAAAGTATTTCCCTGCCAGTTTACAGTAAAACACTAAATAAGGAAATTGCATATGCGCTAGGGTGCTCTTTAGTGCTACTTGAAGGTCAAGCAGAGAATATTTGGTGGTTTATTACAGCAGGAAGCCAGAAGTGAATGATGAACAGCCAAAGTGTTTGGGTGTGGAGTTAAATTTAGAGTCAACAGGGTATTTTTAGACTGTTACCTCTGCTGCGGTCTTTCTGCTGGAGAACAGAACAACATTTGCATCTTATCTAGTGTCTAAACTCACTTGTTATCTGGTGGCTTCTTTGTCATCTCCTTTTAATTTGTAGCAGTGTAAATTCAACCAGACAAGACCGCAAATTCACTAGAACCCTAGTATGTTGACAGGGATATGATCAAGTGCACGCTACAAGATATAGGGAAGCCAGAAGTAATCCATGTCCAGTTTCTTAGTCTGATAATATGCATGTTGTATATGAGGACGGAAGTGAGAAATTGCAGATAACAGTATAATTCCCCATTTACAACAACCTATATTGCCATCAAGGAAAACTGAGTTGCCTCTTTCTCTTTCGCATTGTCCCTGATGCGCAACATACACGCACCATGAACATCAAGCAAGCTGAATTCAATCTCGGAACCCATTGGCTAATTGGTCTAACGACTGATTCAGCCTCTGGGAGCGACGGCCACTATTTCTGGGTTATCCGGTCTAGCCAGTGGATATCCAGATAATGACTTCCTCTTCCGGGCACGGGGCATCTGATATTTTTATTTGCAGCTGTTTCTCCACACAATACACGAACATAGATAATCTTTGTAGGCGTTTTAGGTCCAGACATTTCGGCTAATCTCTAACAGAAAAAAAGGTAATAAAAAGCTAAATCGTCGTCGATTGGTTTCATTTCGGCTAATGTGTTCTGCCTCTTTTGCTCTCCACACGGACTGTTTACCTGCATGCACTCTTGGAATCCAAAGACGATGATTTAGCATTTCACTTTTTTTTCTTTTTTTTATCTGTTTATAGAGATTAGCCGAAATGTCATCTGGACCAGAAAAAAACTACAAAAAGTTGCTAATCGGACTGTAAACGGATCTGCTGGCTAGACTGGATAACCCAGAAATAGTGGCCGTTGCCCCCAGTTTACTATCGTCACTGATATTAGACTCTGGGTTCCGAGATTTAGCTAAATTCTAAAAACATATCTCATATTATGGTTTATGAGCCTAATGTTAACAAATACAAG
This sequence comes from Diretmoides pauciradiatus, assembly GCA_900660315.1. Lineage (NCBI taxonomy): Eukaryota > Metazoa > Chordata > Actinopteri > Trachichthyiformes > Diretmidae > Diretmoides > Diretmoides pauciradiatus. The sequence goes on from CABFOS010039764.1 coordinate 7,219, forward strand.
CAAAGCCCGATACCTTGTGGAGATATCCCAAAAACCCCATCATGGACCCACAGGTGGACACTAGTGTCCATGCTGCCCGCGTTACACAGTTTCTTTCCTCATCAGACACAGAAATATGCTGCCAAAATGATTTGTATGTTTGTGCGTCTATATTTTTGAGATGCACACATGCATGCATATCAACATGCATATTCAAGACTGGATTTGAACTTCTGAGATGACTTGCTATTCAAAGACTGCTAGCTTGGTTCTATGAACATTTTGCTTTGTTGTTGCTTACCTGATACACCAACTCTGGCACCCAAAAGCTCCCATGCTGCAGCTTTTTTATTTATATCCTAGTAGGAATTTAGTGACACATCAAGGGACTCCAGAAAATAGGAGATGGCCACGATAGGGTTGGTCTGATGAACGATGCCATCGTCCATCGCGATGTCTGACAGCCATCGGCGATCCCCCCGCCGCCGTTGCCATTGACGCTGCAAAGCAGTCAAACATCACATTTGCTGATCGTTAATCAATCGCCGATCAATAACACAAATGAAAGTACAAGATCTTGCTGCCATAAATGTTTTTCGTCTTTCCTCTGTTCTAAGGTAGTTCTAAGAGTAGCATGGCTCCTTTAAGGAATGGGTGTGCGTAGCGAGTGTGTGGTTGAGCGAGAGAGAGAGAGAGCGGTGGCTGAGCTCTGAGCAGACAGGTGGCAGCAACCGGGACCGCTTAGGCAGGGTAATTGGCAGTATAAATTGGGAGAAAAAAGGAAAAAATTGATTTTGATTTTTTTTTTTTATAAAAGAATTTTTATTAACGTATCATCTGTTTGGCTCATAACATGTTTCTGTCTCCCCCACAGCCCTGCAGCCCAGCAGAACTCAGATGGGACATCAGCAGCAGCTGGCGGAGCAGCCCACAGACCAGCGAAAGAGCAGCCTGCCCGTCGCAAAGATGACGCCAAACAGGCTGCCAAAAAGCCCAAAGAGAACGCACTCTCTCAGTTTGACCTCAACAACTATGCCAGTGAGTTTCTAGCTTATTCACACACATCCCTCACTGATATACCAGGGACCTTTACCGGGCACCTGCACTTGCTGCCTGATAACTGAACTTTAAAATCATCAGAATCTGTTCTTTTTTCTAGGTGTTGTAATCATTGATGACCACCCAGAGGTAACCACTACGGAGGACCCTCAGTCCAGCGCCAATGACGACGGCTTCACAGAGGTGGTTTCCCGTAAGCAACAGAAACGCCTGCAAGATGAGGAGAAGCGGAAAAAGGAGGAGCAGACCACCCAGGTGGGAGCAAGGATAGCTTCATCCACACTAATTAAAACCTTGTAGAAATACAGTGCATCTTTTTGTGATAATGAGCAATACCAGTGATATAGTACTAATGTAAAAAATGCTGCTCCTACAGAACTGGGGTAAGAAAGGCTCTGGTGAGAAAGGCAGGGGAGGTGGAGGAAAGCTGGCGCCCAGATTTGCTAAAAAGCAACAATCATCGCAGCAGCAGCAGCAGCAGCAGCAGCAGCAGCAGCAGCAGCAGCAACAGCAGCAGCAACAGCAACAGCAGCAGCAACAGCAAGCCTCACAGCCTCCTACAGCTCCTGCACCCCAAGCCCAGCCCCAACTCTCTATTTCTGCCACCCAGCATCCTCACCCTGCCCCCTCCCAGCCTGCTGCCTCCCCCCAGACTCTGGAAGGAACAGTGGCACCTCTGCCCTCCATACCCTCTGCCACTGTGGACTTTACCTCTAAGAGCCTACCCCCTGCTTCCACCCAGCCACACAGCACCCTGGGTACGGAACTGTGGGAAAACAAGGTGGCAGGCTCCACTGTCCTTCCTGACGTCAAGAAGCGTGAGTAACTAAGTGTTGTATAGAAGTGCACACATACCAATCATAGGTCATGATATTGCTAAATTTGGCTGACTTCGAAAAGCTAAAAGTGCTACTGAATGAACAGCCATTTGTGAGCCAAAATTTCTGTCTCGTCTTGCTAAAATGAGTCAAGTGATCTGACTCACTGAAAACGGCTCCCATCACCATTTCTCACAAATGTAATCTGTGCATTCCAGTTGGTCCAATCAGCCCTCCCCAGCCCCCTTCTGTGAGTGCCTGGAACAAACCTCTCACTTCCTTTACTGGAACTGTCACGTCTGAGGTATGTCAAATGTGCCTACTTCATCTTCAACTTCATCTCTTTTCTACCCACAATAAACAAAGAAAAATATTTGCATTTTGTTTTAGGGTGTGAAGCCTGGAGCAGAGGGCAGTGTAGAACTGGGAATAGACAGTATCCAGTTTGGAGCACCATCGTCTGCGGGCAGTACTGACAGCGACGGAGTGCCAGCCTTGCTAGAAACTGGCCCTGACAACAAACTACCTGCTCCCAAAGAACAGAGACAAAAACAGCCTCGAGCTGGCCCAATCAAAACACAGAAGGTACCGCTACTGTGGACCGGACACTCTGATTTATCCTGTTCAGCAATACTGATTAATTCTGTAAAGTGTCTCCTATTAAACTCCCTCCTCCTCTCCCCCAGCTTCCTGAGATGGAACTAGTTGAGACCAAGGAGTACAAGCCAGGTCCCATTGGTAAAGAGCGCTCTCTGAAGAACCGCAAGGCCAAAGACGCACGTGGAGGGGAAGGCGAGGGGATGGAGGGAGGCGTGCCTGGAGGAGGGGTCAATAGGACAACAGACTCTAGCCCTCCCACCAGTGATACTACCGTACCAGAGCTGGGGGGAGATATCGAGGGGATGATCACTGTCCCTTCAGCAGAGTACACCAGCAACTCCAAGGTATATCACTATCTCATTACCATTCAACCCAACTTGTATAGCATGCTTGTGCAATGGTTAGTTTTAGCCAAGCAACCTGAAGAATCAGACATCTTCCTACTGTGCTGATGATTTCCATTAAGCACGTGTAGCTGTTCTTTGTGCGAAAGAGAATAACTTTCTATGCTAACTCTTGCGGGGACCATGGAGCTAGTAAGTGGTCTTTCTTGCCATGTTGTGTTTTTGTCTGGTGGAGTGCATTTGTCGGGTTCTCACTCCCTCCCTGACTTTGTGTCATTGTTGAACGACGCATGCGCCGCTCCCCCGCCCAGCTGCATTTCAATGCCGGTCGGAGAAACACCTCCACAGCGGTAAGGTGACTCCGGCCAGCACTGAAACGCCGCTGGGCAGCCAGACGCAAACTACGTAATGAGTGATTCCTCAAAGGAGCCACGCTACTCTTAGACCCCCTACAGTACGCTAGCCATTAGTATTGTGCCATATAGCGTGTTGGCCGAGTTTGATCGCTGGATTATTTATATTTAGTCGCGTTACTCGCGCGAATAACGCGACTAAATACAACCGGCGATATTCGCCCTTCTCTCATGACCTAGATAACCAGGATCGCTGCTCTGTACCTGTGGAAGTCCCAGATACGTCGGAGAACCAAACCCTGTTGTGTCTGGGTTCAGCATGTATATTGACAGCGCCAGGTGCTGAAGTCTTTCAGCAGTAATAACACAATATATCCAAAATGGGACAACAAGTGCATTTATTCCATATGCATAATCAGACAACTGTGAATTGGTAATAATGTTTTGGATGAAATGTCTATCATGTCAGAAATGAGAGGAGTAATACACACAGTGCAGCCACGAGAAGTGTGTTTACTCTATACCTGTCAACTGTTAACACGAGCTGCTATATCACAATCTAGCAATTATATTTCTACTGCAAAAACACTTGTTGGCCGACAATATGCGTCTTGTTCCATCCAGATCAGCGGCGCTAATAGGACACACC
>CABFOS010039773.1:0-13826 GCA_900660315.1 Diretmoides pauciradiatus
ATAGATGATACTTGCATAGATATTGGGTGTAAAATATGGTGTTTTGTATAGTATATTTGGTATAAAATTAGTATGCATATAGATACATATGGCACATATAATTGATATGGATTGATGTATATGTAATGGATGTCTGTATGAGTGGGGTGTGTGTGTGTGTGTGTGTGTGTGTGTGTGTGTGTGTGTGTGTGTGTGTGTGGGTATTGTCTGTGTACCAGCATGTGTGTGTATATATGTATGTATATATGTGTACATGTCAAAGGGGTAGGAATCTATAAGTTTAAACTTCTTCCTGCTCCTTTTCGAACTGTTTTTTGTATTTTTTTAAATATGTTTTCTATTTTTTCTTTCTTAATTGTTCAAAATAAACTTTTTCATTCATTCATTCATTCATTCATTCATTCAAAGCAGTGCTTGGTCCGATGTGATTTAACCAAATCAATTTTTTTTTATTTACGATTTTATTTGTACAGGGACAGTTCGCATTAATGGACAGCACACATTAAAACATGTCTGTAAATGCGACAGTGTTAGCTAAAAGCTCGTTTTCAGCTGACCCTTAATAGGATAGAAGGGACATGTGAATAGATCTAACTCCGGAAACAGCCCTGCATGCAGCAGCTCCGTGCACCCCGTCGCATGCACTTTCCACGTGTTGCGATGGGGGGAGCCCCAGTGTCATATATTGCACTAAACTTCCATAATGCCGTTGTTTACAAAACCAACTCTGCTTCTCAAATCCCTCCACTCGACCATGGTCACGTGATCCATCGCAGTACGGGGATTGAAAACTTGCGCTGCTATTACTGCAGTAAATAAAGTAGGTCTGATGAGTTTGGACGTCTACCATCGCCTATCCCGGAGGATTAAGAAACAAAGGAAACGTATTTAATTCAGCCTAAACCATGTCGAGTGAAACCTCATTTCCACACTCCCAGACAACGTGCACACACATGACGCTAAATGAAAGTAACTACCTGCTGTAATACTAGCAACTATTTAGGAGTGTTTAGTTCATTCACGATTCACACGCATTCCCTTTAAACGGCGACTGCACTATAAAACTGAGGGGGTACTACTGACTATTGGCGTTTGCAATAATAACAAACAGCCAACAATAAATGAATATATTATGTATTTTGAGTTATATAATATTAAACATCAATGTTACGGTTACTAAAAGAGCTAGTTTAATTCCCACACCTGAACATCCAGCGCTTAGTAACCGCGCACCCCTCCTTGCTGCGCGGTGGTATCGCCCTCCCCCATCTGTTCAGCTCTGCTGAGACTCTGATTGAAACAGATTGTAGCGCTGCTCGGGTCGCAATGGCAACTTTTGTCATATTTGTAAAGGGTGTTTGACGTTACGGAGAGTTATAAGTCATTGAAGGAACTACTTTCTAATGTAGAGAAACAAACGTTACACCGTTTCTCCAGTCCGAAAATGTCCCAGGGATGTACAGTTTCTGTGGAAGAGATCCAGTGTTGGTGGGAAGTCCCCGCCATAGCCCACTTCTGCTCTCTGTTCAGGACAGCGTTCAACCTTCCAGACTTTGAAATAGAGGTAAATTAGCGCTGGTGTTACACGCAATAACGTTTACGTCTTTTATCACTGAAATTAAAAGTTGTTTTATGTCAGCTATTTTTACTACGTTGTGTGTCAAGGGCAATTTGCATAACTAACTAGCTACCTAGTTAGCCAGCTTAGTGAGCTGTGTTCTCGAACTTCTTGTATGGTAACTAGGCAATCCTGTTAGGTCAGGCGCTAGCCAGCTAGTTAGCCTGCTTAGCTTTACTGGCTCAAGTCTCATCCTCAGGTGAAACGAGTAGGACACAAGTCAATGAAAGACCTCGTCGGCCGTAGTGCAGTTTGTTCTACTCCAGGGATGCTTGAGGTGTTATTGCAATAGAACCATGTGCCACCCATTTGTTTTCATTTGGCGAGAGACTTAACATCGCGCTCCTGTTTATGCTGTGGGACCTTAGATTAGTTTAAACGTTTAAAAGTAAACTTTAAGAATGTTGCAAGTAAGACTGTTTGGATCAAAGTCACAAAGCAACCAACCAAGTACCAAACTTGTGATAGTCGACCGCTTATACATTAATTGCTGCGGTTTACTATCATGTAAATTCAGTATTAGTGCAATTAGTCACACTAACTAAGTTGTTTGTTGTCCCAGTGTTTGGGTGAATTACGTTGTGTTTTTCTATCAAATAAAGTTAAGTTCATAGTGTGTGGTTCGAGTTTATTGTCTTGCAGTTGCAAGCCATCTGGCTTGGGAAGCCATAGGGACGCAGATGCCTTTCAGGCATTGTTTCCTCGCCCTTTCCTCGTTTTACCGTAACAAGCGATGGTAAACGCTTATTTCCTATATCAACTGGTCCCCCAAAGACATAGAGCTCAAACCATCCGCACTTATTTGTGCTGTATCGCAGAATAAACTGTATGTATTACCCCACAGTGACATAATTTAACTTTATCACTCGATTCTTTTCCTTGGACACTAAATTGACTTCACAGTACATATAGCACTTATTTCTAGCATGAATCTTGTCTGGTATCAGCTTACAGTTAAGAGGTTGTTAAATCCATCGAGAAATGATTGTACTTAAAAAGAATTGGTAAGGTCAACATCATGCATCAGTAGTCTCCATCACTCATTCACCCCCACCCCCCTCGGGAGACAAACACACGTCCGCATCGCTTTGTTATTAGATGCGGAGCAAAGCAGATGGGGATCGCTTTGCTCCTAGTTTACATGAAAGTTGAGGGTCTCCTGTGCCGTTGCATTTCTGTATAAAAGGTTTAATGGGTTAATGGCAAACATATCGCACTGTTATATTCAAGTACACATTAAATATGAACGGTATACGTTGTTGCAAACGACCGATCGGCCAAGCTTTCTTGATTTTTTATTTCCAACGGGACGTTTCTGTAGAGCAAGCATGGTTTCGCCCCGTTTGGTGTAACGCCAGGACCGTCCCGCAGCCACCGGATGATTTATCCGTCTTTAACCGCACCACTAAGCACAGATCGCATGTGCCGCATCCACCCACCTCAGCTGGATTTCGAGGAAATATTGAGATGGATAGAGTAGTCTTATGCTTTGACATCTTAATAAGACACTATCTTGATGTTCAAGGTCACAACTCCTTTGCGTTCTCAAAGCAATTATTTGCGCTTGCTGTGATAATAATAATAGCTTCTCATGGTAGTTTCAAGTTGAAGCCTGAACGTTGTGTTTGCGGAAAGAGTGTCTTTATAGAGATTGTAGAGATTTTATCTTGTGAAGAAGTAACCTTCACATAAGACTGTTTTGGGTGACACAATGGGATTAGAGTGTATTGTAATTGGTTTGTCTCTTCTCCATCTAATGACAGTAAGGACTACCAGACCAGTGAGTTGTGTAATAACCATTCCAACTCACTGAATGATGTAGCAATTAGTAACTACAGTTTGGCAGCCCTATTATTAGTCTACTGGGTCATTAGATGATTCTGAAAGCTATCGACTGCGTGTCATTTCTGAACCCTGTTTGTGCTACTCATTTGCTCTTGAACCAAGCTGATTGAGTCATTGGTATTTATGAATACCAAAGTGTCAATTTAGCGGAACCAAGGTTGTGCATCTTTCATCCACTGGATTTGAACTGATCTGTAGAGGTTACTAATAATCATGAGTTGCTTCAAAGTATGCTGACAACTGTATGTTGTCAGCTTTAACTTACAATGACTTGATATGTGTGATGACTGGTTCCCTGGTAGTGGGAAGCGGAGCTTACTGGACTCATTTTGTTGTTGCTCGGGTTCCTTTATGTTTTTAGTTCCTGGTGGGAAGCTGCTGTACTGAATAAAGCTGGGGGCTTTCTCAGTAAATATTGCACAAATCCAGATCTAAGAGGATCTCATTTCTTTGATACAGCCTTACTGGGAGATGATCAGGTGACTACATCTAAGTAAATGATCAATATGGATGGATAGAGAGCTCAAGTCTGACTCTGGGTTTTATCCCCTGCACATGAAGTCTTCATTTGCTCAGTTTCAGCTTTACAGAATTGGTGAGACTGTTGGTTGTGTCTAAATTGTACCCACTTAATCCAAGGTTATTTAGTTAAGAGTAGTTAGTATTAAGAAAAGAAAAAAGGGCCAGGGCATAATGGTCCAAAGGCTGCACTCTCAAAAACATCTGAGATGTGTGCTGCAAATCTGGTGATCCGTTCTACAAGGGTTTGTCGTGAATATGATCACATTATCAATGAAGTGGGACTTGATCAGTGAGCCTCATGTACAGTAGGCATGTATGGCAGTAACATTGAAATTTGCCACTTAGGCTTCTCTTGAAGAGACCGGTTCCCCTCAGAAATTCTTACTCGGGAGGCTGATGTTATGTTCTGAGGACTGTATGTAGGCAGAAGTGTTCGTTTTGTGTTACACTCCATACCAGGGGGTACACGACAAGCTGGCCTGAGCACTGACCATAGTGTAGCCTAGTATTTTGGGCTGATTGTGTTTAATAAAGGTTCCTGCCCTTGGCCAGGTCACTCTTGTAAAAGAGATTTTAATCTCAATGAGTTTTTATCTGGTTTAATAAAGGTTAAATAAAATAAAATAAATATAGTAAATCAATAGAAGTTAACTATTAAGCTAATTGTTTTAACCGGCGTGTCATTTTATTTTGTCTCCCCCTCTGACTTGCTCACCTTTGTTTTTGACTATGCCTGCTGTTTTTGACTATGCCTGCTGTGTTTGAATGTTTGGGTGATGACAGTCGGCTCCCGTTGCAATCCTATCTCTGAGTGTGTAGGTTGAGTTACCTAAGAATCAGTGGTAGAGAAGGAGAGGAGGTAGCAGGCAGGAAGTGGCTGTCATTGGTCATGACAGAGTGGGGGGTCGGGTGATTTCAGTCAAGCCTGTGTCTTAGTGTCAACATTCCCTGACATTCCACCAGTCCTCTCACAACCTCTCATATTGGCTGCTGTCCTGTGTTGTGTGCAGGTCTCTGTCACCCTGTCATAATGGACAGCAGGGGTCAACGCTGTGGCTGCTGACTACTTCAGTCAACTGTGTATGTCACATTCATATTCCCTTGTTAATCTTCTATTCTGGTGTTGTCCTCTGTCAGCATTGGCAAATGAGAAGGTCCCAGTGTTGCATACCTCCACACACAGCAGTAGTTGCTGTGGTCAACTGAACATCTAGTCTGAGGTCTAGTTGCCTGTATTATTACAGGGAAAACAATAAGACCCAGGGAACTGCAGTCAATCTTCAGCTACTTTTAACCAGTAAAAGTTATTGTCTTTTTCTATACAAGGTAAGACAAGGAGCCTTTTTCCTATTGACATGGGCTGATATGTCCTCCCCTGTGTGTAGATCACAAACCTCAATCGGGAAGGATCACTAACTGCTGTGAGAGTTGCTGACTGGACAAAAACCTTTTCTCATGATGCAGACTTTTAAAATGCCACTTTTGAGAGCAGAACTTTGATATTAACCCCTCATGAAATCTCTATAAATACTAGTAAGGATGTATTTAGATAATCACCAATATAAAACAGCATTCAGGCCATCAATAAACTTTTCTATTGGAGTCCATGCTACTAATATCGGTGTCTTCATCAGAAACAAGTTCCTCGTTACTAGCAACAGAGTTCCTCCTATGCCTCATCCACAGTAAACTGAGTTTTCTGTTCCTTTTGGCATTGTAAATTAAATTTAAAATGTATAACCAAAGTTCTGTAGCCTGTTATGTCGGTGTCTGGAGCGCTGTTGTCTCGTGCGTAGATATCAGCGCTAGTGCAAGGCATGTGTGCTGAGTCCTGTTTCACGTACGTGGCTCAATCCAATTCTCTCAATCCAGTTCACTGGATTAGTTTGGCTAAATTGTGAACTTTCTTTGTGAAATGGAAAATTCTGGGTTTATCCCAAATTGTCAGACTTGTTACTGTGGCAACAGTGTATTAAGCCCAAACCTGCAAAAATGCAGTTAGCTGTTAGCTGGATAATTGCTGGATAATTTGAAAATATAAAAGCCAGCAGGTGAAATCACACACACCTAACAACAGAATTGAGTGCACTGTTTGTAAGAGAGGTTCTTCTTGATGAATGAGCAATCGTTGTAAGGAGAGTATTTAGAAGGGAACATTTTTTTTTTAGTTTTTAAAGATCAACAAGATCCTGTAGTGAACTCAGATAATATCTTTATGAGCACTACCGGTGTAGTCGTGAGGGAATAATTTGTCTCCAGCAATTAATAGGAGGCCCATTGCAAACTCCACGGAGCGAAGCTCAGCCCTGACAGTGACACAGACACTTTTATTATTGGGCTCTGCTTCTTTGTGACGGGCACATTTTTATAAACTGTTGGTGATGCTGAAATTATCAGCAAAGCCACAGTATGCTGCTATCAGAAAAGTCTGTCTAACTGGTCTAAATACATGGACATTCATCAACATTTTTTCTAATGCTTGAACGTTTGTGGGACTACAAACTGGTTATTTCCATTGGACCCCTGCTGTCATTTTTAGACCGATTTTACATTGATTTGTTTTGTCTTCAGACTGCTAGGATAAACAGAATGTAAGGAGTCACCATTGTGAGTTTGGTTGTTTTATTAGCACTCTTGTTACAAAAGGGGATCATTTTTGCTTTAAGGTATGTAGCAAAAATGCTTTACACACTTTAGAATTTTGAGATTTCAGGTCATGTATTGCAATGGTCAGTTTGATTTAACACCCTCAAAACAAAATGTGATGAAGGTGGGAAAAATAGCAGCTGGTGTGCCGTGCTTTTTAAGTGGTTAACAAACTCAGTGATCCAGTCTAAAGGTGCGGCTGTGGTGTTGTTGGGGTGGCTCTTTTCTTTCTACGGTTCTGGTCAGTGATAATGGTGGGTCCCCCCCTCATCTCATTGGCAAGTCTCACAAAACAGCTCGTTGCACATTGTTCCTGTGTTGATACACTTCACTGTCACTGGTTTTCACTTTCCCCAGGCTACAGACAGAGAGCTGGGAAATAAGTGTGTGGAATGGAGGGTGGAGTGGGTGAGAAGGAGAGGAAATAAAGAATGGTGAGGGGAAAGGGAGCGAGGTGTCCTAGAGATGGGGAGAGTGAAGTAGGGGGGGTGGATGAGAGTAAGTGCTGCTATGATCTGCAGGAAGAAGGGCCAGGGTCAGCGTAGCTGTCCGGTTGTCCACCCCCGCTGCCTGGCTTTTTGTCTCTGTGGAGTATGCTTGATTTCCTGGCTATGTGGCTGTGAAATGATCCCTGAAATCCCACAGCTTCCAGGCGCTTCAGGCCTCTGTTGCTGGATCCTCAAGGATGTGCCCTTCATTGCCAGGCATGGCCCTTCCAGCCAATGACCTCAAGCCACCCTCCCATTGCTAGATTGGTGCCAGCCACAGTCCCTGTCACCCTCACACTATGTTCTCTGCTGGCAGCCTATTTGGTGCATTGTCATGCCTTTTATTTCATATATCTTCATCAGCTGTCCAGTGCTATAGATGTTGGGAGCTCTGAAGGAAGCTGGCTTCTTTCTTGGGGCCGTTTATTATTAAATGTGATATGGGCAGAGGAGGATTGGAACCGGGAGCAAATTTTCTTTTGAGGTTGAAACTATTCAAACTGGGGGATGTGCTTGCTGCAAAAATTAAATTGGGAATTAAAACTTGCTTGTACAAACAAAACAACACATTTGCAGAAAAATGTTGCATTGGCTTCGGCCTCGGCAGTGTGCATAGGCTTGCTGGCCGAACTAGTACAATTCTTCACACACCAGCTCTTAGCGTGTGATTGTCTCCAATTGGCCTAAAATATCAATAAGGTATAAGATTGGTTGTGTTCCCTTGTGTCTCCCTTTCCATTTGATTGCCACTTTACATAATGTTGCATACATAAACACGTCGTCTGCAAAGCTACAGTGAGTATACACACATATGATGAAGTGGTCGACTGTTGTTCAGTTTCGGGCAGGTTCATCTTCGTTGTAAGTTACTTTTACAGTCAGCTGAAGTTTGACTTTGATACCAGTTTAATATCTGAACTTTGATACCACAGCAGGGTTTCCCGCAGATACTTTAATTTCAGAGTAAATACAGTGATTATCTGCAACAACAAAGGGGAGCATTGTTTTTGGGAGCCGCACGCATAACTATTTTCACTGCATCACTTTTCATCTGCATTTAAGTTAGCCAACCTTACCCTAGAAAATGTGGATACAGGAAAAACTGATCTAATTGCCTGTTTAAAGCAGAAATGGCTGATAAATCCTGCAGGAATTCTTGTCTTGTTTGGTGTGACAGCATTTCTGTCCTCTGTCTTTTGCCTGTTCCCATCTGCATGCCATCTGCACATATACAGTTGTGAGAAACAAAATTGTAAACCATTTTGAATTGCCATTGCTTTATAATCTAAGTCACATGTAAGTCATACAAATTGACAATGTGATTTAACAAATAATTTGTGCTTTTACATGTCATTATTCAACAGATTGTTCAAACGTTAACAGCTTGGATTGGAAAAAGGCTGTGAACCACAAGGTTTAGTAACTGGTGAAACCAAGAACCTCAACCAAACGTTTCCCCTAGTTGCTGATCAGACCTGCAGAATGATGTACCGTTCCTCCTTACAGAAATTTTTCAGTTCATTGATATTTTTGGGGTGTCTTGCATGAATGGCTTGCTTCAGGTCATGCCACAACATTTCAGTACGGTTAACTTGACTTGGCCATTCCAAAATGCAAATTTTCCTCTGTTTAAGCCATTCTCTTGTAGATTTGCTTTTGTGTTTGGGGTCATTGACATGCTGCATGACCAAACCTCTGTTAAGCTTCAGATCACGTACCGTTACTCTGATATTCTGGTGTAGAATTTCCTGATACAATTAAGAATTCATTGTTCACTCAATGGTTGTGGGCATCCAGGCCCTGAGGCAGCAAAGCTCCCCCTACACCATGCTTCGTGGTTGGGATAATGTTTTGCTGTTGGCATGCAGTGCTGTTAAATTTTTGTCTCCATTGTAGCTTGGTGGAACATCCAGATGGTTTCCTCCTTCGCATCTCCCATGAACAGCCCTTGTTTAGTGTTTTTCTTATTGTGGACTCATGGACACAGGTGTTAGAAAGTTCAAGAGATGCTTGCAGATCCTTAGCTGTTACCGTAGGATTCTTTGTCACATCCTCAACCATTATACAGTGTGCTCTTGCTGTGATCTTTGCTGGATGTCCTGGGGAGAGTAACAATACCACTGAATTTTTTTCCTGTTGTATAGAATGTGTAGACTGAGTTTTTGTATGCATGCTTTTGTAGCCTTTTCGAGCCTTATGAGCCTCAACAACTCTTCTCCCGAGGTCCTCTGAAATTTCTTTTGACCTGGTCATGTTCCACTTCGACAGATCTCTTTTTTCTCTTTCAAGTTTTTGAAAACGGGTTCCTGAGTGGAATCTTTTGACAACGCCGCTCTTAGTATCCCCGTGTAAACTGGCAAAAATGCAATTCTTGTGAAAACGGTGACGACATGGCCCCACTTGGCGCATGATAATAGAAGAATGTAGGACAGGCGTGAATAGAAGGTAGCTTGCACTTTGTATTATTTAAGTGATGAGGGAAGACTATAAAAAACGGCAAACGCCTTCGGCTTGTCACGACCGACTGTGTCAGTCATAGTCAGGCAAACTTGCAAAACCATTGCTGTCCACCTTGGTCCAAAATACATTAAGCTGCCTTCCACTGAGCCTGAGGCAGAGGAGCTAGTTTCTGGATTTCAATGTGCTTACGGTATGCCTCAGTGCTTGGGAGTGATCGATTGTACTCATTTCGTCTTGTTGATTTGTACTCATGTATGGAAGAAAGAGTTTTGTACACAGGTGCGTGGGGTTATTCTGTGGTATTGAGTTGCAGACTCAAGGACGGAGCCACCCCACCCCCCTGGTCTGGAATGCATACTACATCGTTTTCAATCGTTTATGTGGATCTGTGTGCACGCAGATCGTTATCACAACATTGTCGTGTGAACGTGGATGTTTTTTAAAACGCAAAGATAAAACTTTCCCGTTTTTGAAAAACCATTGTCGTGTAAACAGGGCCTCTGTTAGTCACTACATTTTGTGGGTTTTTTATGACTGGACACCAACCCACACCTGAACGTTATCTCATCAATTGGATCACCTGACTTTTGAACCTGAATTACTACCTTTCATAAAATCATTATCCCAGAGATTCACATACTTTTTCCAGCTTAGGCTGTTAATGTTTGAACAATATGTTCAATAACGTGTAAAAACACACTTTTTGTATGATATTTTATCATTCAGGTTGTGTTTATCTATTGTTATGACTTAAATGAAGATCAGACTATATTTTAGGAGCCATTTATTCAGGAATGCAGGTAATTCCAACAGGGTTCAACAACTCTTGCAGCTGCAAGTGTAATAATGGCACTTCAGCTTGCAGAACGTATTTGGTGAAAGGATTGAACATTATGAATTCAGTCTTTCGCAATGGGATCATAGCATATAAATTTTGGTTATTGTTACACTAGTCTGACTAGTATGCTGACAGAACTTGGCCCATCATCTTTTTTTGCTATTACATATTCTCTCAAGACACTAATCCCCAGCGTACCTGGATTTTACAATCTAGTCGTGTTATCGATTCCTCCATTGCCCTCTCTGCATCTGTATGTACGTCAGCCTCAAGAGGTTGCATCTCTGCTCCTGTGTGTTGATCATGAAATATCTTCTCACTCATTACCTGCCAGACTACTACATCACATCTGCCACCCCTGTTCTATACATCTCCCCCTCGCTTCTCCAACCTTATGCTTGGCACCTCTCTTTAAGGACTAGCCTCTATCTACCTCTCCCAACCCCAACTCCATTCTACCCCATCCCCATTACCAACTCTAGTTCCAGCCTTGGCCCACTACCCCAGCCCCTTCCCGAGCCCCAGCAGTCTCCCTCTCCCCTAGCCCCAGCCCTGGCATCACCATGACTAAACCCCAGATGGTGGCTCTTTCTTTCCCTTCCCCCTGGAGGGTGGAGGCTCTCCGCTCTGACTGGGTGCTGGCTGCCGCTGCTACAGCCTGTCTGGGGGTAGGGGGGGTCTGCTATTCTTCGAAAAGCCCCCAGTGTGATGGTAAAAGAAGATTTAGTCCTATTAGATCTGGCAAATAAGCGAGAGCTGGCTGCCTGTGAGCACGTCCTTGTTTCTCTTGTCTAGAAAGCAAATGGATTAAAGGGGGGGAAAGGGGTCTAGGTTTTAAGTGTTGCTCCATGATGGCCTAACTTCAGACAGACAGCCTTTTGCTGATTCCCTGTTCCTGTGGATTATGACTGCAGATAGCAGTCACTTAAAGTGTGCTGCCAGAGTCTGGCCTCAATTAGGGGGCTTTGAAGTGAGAGCTCTAGGGCTGATGGTGGTGGTGATGTGTGGGAGGGTATCTCTAGAAAAGCAGGCAGAGGCAGGAATTTTGAGATTTCAGTAGGAAGTGAGTGTTGGCTTTGGGATCTGTGCTGTCAATGAGAGATAGGTCAGCAAGGCATGTTTTAGCCAGTAAGAGTTGCAAGCGCTGAAAAGAATCAGTGGTTAGCAGCTTTCATCCTGAATATCTTTACCTTTTAACCCTGGCCTGCGCGACTCCTTTGTCAACGCCGGGGAGAATGGAGCACCCCCACACAGCAACAATGATCCTTTCATCAGATAGCATTTGTTTTATCCTATCTCAGCACTGCCTGATAGTTTTCTCCCCTCAGATCTGCACTGTTCACTCATCCCTCACATTATGCCCTCCCTTCCTCCTCTCCCACCCACTGACACATCCCCAGCTCATCTCCGCTTACTGCCTCACAGACCGCAACCTCTGACACTTTCTTTTCCACGTCAACCTATACATAAAGCCTTGCACACTTTTTCACACCCCTCGAGGATCAAGAACCCTGCCTTTATTAATACACACAAACATTCTCACCCCCCCTCCTCACATGTGCTCTCTGTCTTTAACAACCGTACTGCATCGTAAGAGGTGGATCCCCCTCCCCCAGTTGTGATTGACAAGTGAGAGCAGCAGTACATGCATCAGATGGTTTCACATGGGGAGAGTGTGCGCAGAGGGGGAGGTAGAGGGGCACGTACACTGGGGTTTGTTTCAGCCAGCTCTATTGTTGCAGCTCCCCATGGCTCCCTCTCTCTGTCTCCAGTCTGGGGCGGCCTCCCTCCAGTGTTGCTCTCTCACTCTCTCCTCCCTTACCCACTCTGTTCCCCCAAGGACGGTGAGGCCTACCTCTCAAATGTGTAATGGGGGCTGGTTGTGAAGCAGGGAGGAGTAGAGGGAGGGAGAGAGAGGGCAAGTGAGAACATCACCAAATCAGGTCCCTCCAGTGGGAGCCCTCGAAAGCTCAAGAGTTACTGGTTATTATGTGTGTTTACCTGCCTGTATTCTGTTGTGTGTGTGTATGTGTGTGATGCAACATTACAGTCAGAGGAGGTAATACGGATTTTTTTCTGGAGCATGTTGCTGTTTGCCCCTGTACAAAACAGGTTGGGTGGAGAGAAAGCAGGATGGAGCGAAGAGACAGGGAGTGTCATTACCAATGGGAATGGCATCCCCCAGATCTCAAATCTTAGGTTGTGTGTGTGCATGGGTGGGAGGTTGTTGTTTGTTAGAGACACAGGCTAGGGAGCCATGTGGGACCTGGACCACAGGGATGTAGAGGAGGAGGGTGTGTGGGCCTGTGAGGCTTTAGGGGGATGTAGACTGGCACACACTTGGCTGACTAGACTAGAAGGCCACAGGCTGAAACAAAGACTTCTGGTTGGCACACAAATGGGTCTGTTCTCATTTCTAAATGCCTGTTGTATTTTTTGGGGTGGATCGATCCAGTTTGATGTTGATGGAACAGCTGTCAGGAGTAATATGACATGTGAATTATTGCTGAGTAAGCTGGTGCCTTTCATGAAATTCTCTGTGATGAATCATGCAAGTTTTTACTTTTTAATATTCAAATGTTTGCCCATGCTACTGTATGTAGGCTGTATACAAAGCTCACCTGTTGCTGTTTGGGCCTATTGTGCAGAAGTTACCTGCATGTTTTAAAAATGTTCTAGAGAATGAAATTATTCAAATACAGTTTCCATTTTAGCTTGTTTGTGAAATGAGTCAATGATGGCTAAGGTCCAACAATAGGGAGAACAATTGATTAGAAAGAGAATTTAAATGTATGTTTGTCTTCATTAGAATGTTGTGTATTTTTTATTTTTTATCTTAAAATATCATGGTTTTGTCTCAGTGTCATTCAGAAAGCGTGATCGACAGAAATACTTACATACTAAGCTGTAAAAGCTAGAGGCACTGGAATATTTGTGGGCTTTTTAAATTGTGTCAATTAATAGTAAGTAGATGTTTAAATTCGGTGCACTAGCGATCAACTCTAGGCCTACTGGATTAAATGGCAGCATTAACATTTGAATCAGAAACGTAATCATTTTTAGCACATGAACCATTTTATTGGCTAGACATTAATATATAATAAATACATATAAAGACTGAGGTAATGGAGAAATATTGCCCAAATATTATAAAGTTTCAAAAATAACGTGCAATATTTGTATTCTAATCAACTTTTCATGTCAGAATCAAACATTTTCTGTACTATATAGTCCACTTCTGGTTGGCTACTTTTCCTACTTTTCATGTGTAGTTGCCTTTCCTCCTCATGTTTGTGTTGTTGTGTCTTCCTCCAAGCCCGCATGCCATCTGCCTCATGTTGTTTTCCCCATTTCAAGGCTCCCTCCCTCTGCTGTCTCTAACCGCATTGGTCAGGGACAATTTTTCTCT
>CABFOS010039775.1:0-15274 GCA_900660315.1 Diretmoides pauciradiatus
GGGTGTGTGTGATAGAGAGAGAGAAGAGAGAGAGAGAGAGAGAGAGAGAGAGAGAGAGAGAGAGAGAGAGAGAGGATGCTGGAATAGCTTAGAGATATACTTTTCCCCCACTGGACCCTTCAGCATCAGAGAGAGAGAGAGAAGTGTGATTAAAACTCCTTTCACAACAGGTATCACATAGCATTTGTCATGGTTCTAGGGGGAGGCAAGGCGCTGATTAATTCTCATAAAGAATGAAAGTTAACATGCATAACGAATACGTTCAACAGCAATGAATATGATTCTGAGGCTGCAGAAAAGGTCAGTATGCTTGATTAGAAACACAGTGTTCACAGCCGGGTAGCTGAAAATCACAAATTACAGTCTGTATGCGATCATGTATAATGTAGACACACTCTGGGCCCTCAAGCTTTTAGTCTTGCCGATGAAACTCTATGCTTATTTGATCTGCCCCTCATCTGTTACACTAAAGAATTATATGATGTCACCTTGACAGTAACTGCTTGAGAAAGCGGGTGGCTGGAGAGTCAGCTTTCCTGCACTGAAGGAACAGAGGAGGAGGTTGAGGCTTTTCCAATCTTCAGTTCATCTGAATTCAGTCAGCAGAGACAATCTATCCTCAGGTGAATGGCCACAGCTCCTTCCAAGGACTGGAATTATTTCAAAAGAAGACGTCTTGACTCCCTGTCCATGACTTTGGGCTCTGCCTTAGTGCACATAACAGAAATACATATAGGCACAAAAGAGGAGAGAGTATATGGGCGGGAGGGGGATATTGAACTGAAGTGGGGAGACTCATAGAGGATGGGGAGATGATTTGGCGAGCTTATATAAAATATGAGCTGGGTAAATGTGTTCCACTTGCAGATTTTACTAGTGTCAGCTTCCTACATGAAGTATATAGACTTATTAAAGGCCATTCTGGGATCAGAGCATGTTCCCCCACCACCATCATGTTTATGTAATTGAACCGATGGCGGTTTTTCACTTTGTAATTGACTGACTGAGATTGATCCCAAGACAATATGTGACAGCTAAACCTGAAATTTCAATGACCTTTGAAGCTGTTTAGGGAAAAATGAACATGTAAAAACACTGAAGTAAAAATTATCTGTCAGTACCCTTTAATGTACATGCTGACATCTTGGCTTTAATGTAGCTCAGCGTGTTCAACCAAAAGCAACTGTGGTTTGAATAGTTTGTTGCAGCAGAAAACCTATAATAGGAAATAATGGAGCCTTCATTGTTTTATTAACTACGATTATTATTTGGAATTAAAATTCAGCTGACCTTGGTGTTTTGGGCACCAGCTTCCCATGTCATTACACTCACATTGTTTATAACAGTTTGTGTTCACCAGTTCACTGCTCCATATTTGGAGTTCTTGCTCTGTTGGTAAGACTTTTCCATTTGACAAAGAGTTATTTATGTACCACTGGCTAGCACTGATTTGAAGTACTGTACAAGCTCTGCCAAAGTGGGTACGGGGTTGTCGCTGCCCTGCCCTTTCCATTTGTCTCAACAATCACGCTTGCTCTTTTTTACATATAATTTTACGTTCATTGTCTCAATAAAAAGCAGTTTTATTTCACTTGTGTAGTTATTAATAACCAACTTGGATATGGGCCACAATGAAATGGGTCCAAAATAAGATATTGATTTAATTTTTCAAGCAACCTGTCAAAATACAACTTATGTTTCCTTTTCGTCTCAATGAGTCCCACTGCTGTTGTTTTGCAAACCCTTTAATAATGATCCATACTTTTGCCGATAGTTTTCATTATACATTCTACTTAACAGACTGCATGTGTTTGCAAAATGTTTTTGCTTATACTATTTTATTTTGTCTTCTTTTCCCCCTGTGTTCTATTACTATTTGCTGCTGCAACTCAATTTCCCTACGGGGATCATTAAAGTTTCATCTTATAGGCCTCTTATTCTATCTCATCAGCACTTCACAAAGCAGAAAATATCGTGTTGGTAATGAGGCATTATTTGGCTGACTTAAACTAGGATCCATAGCTCTTTTTTTCTTTTCTTTTTTAAAAATATAATAAATCAGCATGGAAGCCAGTATCTTGTGGTGAAAATAATGTGATTAATTCTTTAATTATGCCCAACTGGCTCTAAATTTCTCCAACCACTTAGCTCTTATGAATTGCCAAACCTCTGTGCCATACTAAAGATTTATTACCACATCAGTGGCAGGGACTTACAAGGCGAGCACTGCTGTGTAAAAAAAAAAAAAGTAGTTAGAAATCATGCTAAGACATTCATCTCATGGTCCATTACTGAACGTGATGGTGCTTGGTCAACATGGAGACGCTAACCTCCCTTGTCTCGGATGACTAATTTCTGGAGAACCTTTTTACTGATGGACTTCTCCAGGCAGACCGGGCAGGCTTATCACAGCACAGAAATAAAACAGGCCCTAATCTGCCTCCAGCTCAGACAGGAAGTGCAATTCCACATACTTTGAATGTGATTGTGAAGTGCCCATGAGTGCAGCAGGATGCAAAGATAATCAGTCTTCAGATGAACAAAATCAGGCAGAATGAGTTGGCATGGAGGTGGAGTGAAAACCTGGCAATTTCACACGCCTCTCAAATAAGAAACTGCATCTTTGTTAAGTGCCAAGTGTGGTGGGGAAAATTGCATGCGGGAAATTGCTGTAAATTGCGTTACTCATTACAGCAAAGTGACGTCATATGTCTGTGAACCCAATTAAGCATGTATAGGTGGAATCAGTATGTCAAAGAAAATAAACAATACATTTGAAAAGCTGTTTCATTTCAGTTGTACCTTTTCAATTGTAATTATTAAACACCACCCTGATAAAACCATTTAATTTTTCAAGCAAGCTGTCACGGTGCTCCTCTCTATTTGTGCCACTTACCCTCTTCGTCCTTTCCAAATTGAGTAATTTCCACTTTAGTGTGTGAGGAGCAGCAGCAGCTACCTGGGTGGGCGATGCACCTGCGTGCCTCAGCAGGTTATGCAATTAATTAAGGCATTTCCAAAGCATGCACGGCGCTGCACTACCCAATTGTGTCTGGCTGCGCAATCCGGAGTCTTTTCCTGGCAGCGGGTCATGCCTTTGCATTACGTCCCACAGGCGCCGGTTGTCTCTCGTTGCAGTGGATGCTGTTTATTATTGGACAGCCCGTTGCTTGAACTTGTGCGGAGATAAAGGGCTGCGGGGTCTCTGGTGGACCGGTAGGGTGCACTCCGCTCCACACACAGACACACACACGCGTCGGGGGGTCACCGCTCCCAGGCAACGGACCAGTTTCTCCCACACCTTCAAGATACCGCAAATCAACAGTTTAAAGGACGCCGGCAGATCCCTCTTAGCCTGTTACACCTTCAACGTGCGCGAAACAAAAAGTGTGCGGCTGCTTAATTGTTCCCACTGCGGTACCCGGTCAGATGTACTGTACACTATTGGATTACGGAGAATAGAAGCTGTCGGCGCGTAACTCTCAGAAATCAGAAATCATGGGATTGTGGATAAAGTTGGTGTTGGTGTACATGTGCTGCTTTGGAGCAAGTGCAGACTTTGATGGCAGGTAAGGACACATCTAGAGGAAGACACGAGCCGACGCATCGCCAAATAACGCGCCGGTTGTGATTGTGAACATGCCACGTTTTGAACCCGCTATATTCATTCAATCCACCTATATCTGCGCCTTTAGTCGAAGAGAGTGTTTTGCACGCGTGACCGCAGGTTAAAGCTTCATGTTATCGCTCAAATATAACAGCTTTATTTAGAGGAGACGTGTTGTGTGGATAGTGCGTCCGGAGCGCTTAATACGTGCGTAAAGGTCTCCGTCTATGACTAGACCTCCTTTCCTTTACATCCACGAACATCAGTTACTACTCTGCTATTCTAACTTTTTACTTTTACATGAATAGTATTAATCCAACCAACTATCCTACTTAAATTCTCCCATATCTGCGCCTATAAGAGCGCCTATTCTCCATGAGCAATACACAAGTGTTTACATGTGCAAAACCTAAACAAGTGGCTCTTGTTCTGCAGATATGTTGCCTTGTTATAAAGTGATGTGACAGCACATTGGCCGGTGCTTCATGTTCAAACACGAACATGGTGAAGTATGTGAAGAGAGAGGTGTGGAGACGTGCCAAGCCCAAAGAATGCATGCGTCCGAGATTTCGATCTGCCTATAGGTGCATCTGAGCTGAACATGATGGATGATTTTCATCCATTTTACTTTTTTTACTATCACATAAAGCATGTTGAAGTTTAGGTGTAAAACTGTCCCTGATCCTTTCAAACATTCCTTTAAGCATTTCTTAATGATGCTTTGAAGTTCAGTTTAGTTTATTCATGGACTGTTATGTCGTTTTTTTAAGTGGTAAATATTCCAGGTCAAGGTCCTGTGAATTTTAAAGTGGTGAGCATAGCCGAGACTATTTGGTACCGACGTCAATTATTGTGTCTCATATTGGATTGGATTTCAGGTCCCAGGCTGAATTTGGACAGAGGTCCATACAAACAGTCATGGAGTTACACAAACAAAGTCGTAGAGTACTTCCAGACTTCTTATACCTCGAGCAAAGAACGCAGCCAAGCAGTCTAATTTATTTATTGTTCTCCATTTTTCATAGTCTGACAGGCTAAGCCCCAAGCAGAATCCCCTCTCATCTTGCACAAATGTGTTTTCAAATGAATGGAAAATTGGCGATTATTGGAGGTGATTGTAATAATGTCCCTGCCCTTGGAGAACCCATCTCAGACTGATAATCCACCTGCTTGTTGATGCAATGTGACATCTTAGTTGCTGCTTCTCGGCTTTCAATTCAGTTTTACACTCAAGTACTTCACAAGAAATGATTTGGATATCAAA
Source organism: Diretmoides pauciradiatus (assembly GCA_900660315.1). Lineage (NCBI taxonomy): Eukaryota > Metazoa > Chordata > Actinopteri > Trachichthyiformes > Diretmidae > Diretmoides > Diretmoides pauciradiatus. The sequence continues at coordinate 4,872 of CABFOS010039775.1, forward strand.
GGTTTCTTTAAAAAAAGTGTGTGTGAGAGAGAGAGAGAGAGAGAGAGAGAGAGAGAGAGAGAGAGAGAGAGAGAGAATTACATCATTTTTAAGCTTAGCCTGTGCCTGTTTATACACATTATTGTGGTATTTATTTCTCAGAGAGTTTGATCACTGTGGCTAATGTCAATGTGACAGTCCACTTTCTCATGAGATGTGTTGTGTTTTTATTTCATACATTGTCTTTGTGTAATGAGAATTAACATTAGCAGCACACTGTACATTATTCACATTTCTGCTGATGGGGGTGGCTTGTCGCAATGGCCACACTTTGCCAATTTTCACGGGTATAAACTTGCCCTGGCCTGGCCCTCCGCTTCAATATTAATTCATCCAGAGAATATCCCAAGAGAATGAGCATGAGCAGAAAAAAAGAAGCCATTTACTAGTCTCCCTCGCTTATTGCTTTTTAGAAAGCGTTCCTAATAGGCTTATCCATCTGCTCCTGAAGGGTCCTTCATGGTCATCACTGGCAATATTATTTTATACTCACATAGCATGTAATATGCCCCTGTAAGTCTCTGTTACGAGCTTCAGCGTGCTTTGGTTCGACTAAGGAAAAAGAGGCTTTCCTGTGATGTTGCCTAAGTGACTTTGTGATCAGTTTGTGTGCTACCATACTGTAGGTCACAACACTTTGCCAAGAAGAAAGACAACACAGAGGATATTCTGCCCTGGTGATGTCACCACTGTAGACCAACCCCGCCAAGCAGCGCATACCAGACCTCCTTAGTAATATTCCAAAGCCATGGAGGGGTGCCAGGTTATGTTTGCATTGTACTATTAGACCCACATTTGGGTTTTCATGGGTCGACACAGAGTGCTAATACAGTGCCTACGGCTTATACTATTTTAAGAAGCAAATCACATTCATGGTTAGCATTAGAATCTAGACGTGCCTGGAATCTGTCAATGTAGAAATGTGCACTAACATCTTTCATACAAGTAAGAGAGGAAGATAAGTGCAGCCCTGATACAGGTTTTTTTCAGAGACAACACCAAGTCAGACTCCAGTATCTGTTGGCAAGACTTATAAACCTTTTCAAATTGTCAGGATCTACTGGTAAATTCAGCTGACAGAAGATCCACGAAACAACACTTATTTCAGTTTAATTTCAGCTCGTATCCCCCAGTCATTCCTTCCTCATCTCTCAACGAAATACTATGTGGCTGCGTTGGGGTAGCGTTGTGAATCAATTTTAAAAAGTTAACAAGAGGAAAGTCTTCAGTCATGTTCTATGAGGTATCTTCAACTGCCACGTATAGGCATGGGGTTTCTCATACGAAGACAGAAAGAGAGAACAGCAAGAGTTGAGGTTACATATAAAAAACGGCCTAGTCCGAACCTAATGCACATAATATGCATAAACTAGACACTTGTGTATGTGTAGCATACCCGATTTATCACATTCTACTTTAAACTCCTGTGATAGTTCTCAATGACCCACATAGTGTATTGTGTAAACATGATAGCATTGGTAAACCACAAACAAGATCTGTCACCATGTACAACAGAGGTGGTTTGTTAACTTGCCTGAGACCTGATGACTCCACAAGCTCGTGCCTTCAGTTGAGCTTGGCAGGTTGGAGCAGGTCTTCCACCCAAGAAGCCACACATCCAGAAAGCAACATCCAGTCACACGGCATGTTTCTGCTGCTGTGCAAAGGATGAGTGGATGAATGGATGGATAGATACATATATAGATTATGCTATCACTGCTCTGATTGAGGACTATTCTCAATGTGCTGATTTTCACACTGCCACTTCAGGGTGCACTGCTCCCCTCTGAGCGTTGGTTAGATTCCCCATCGCTCTCGGTCCAGGAGGATTGACCGGCTCTGCGTACGTTAGCAAAACAATGGAAGAAGAATGGAATTGTAGTAGACATCACTCTCTCAGGTTCTGCTGGGTAGAACCTTGTCTGATAGTCTATGCTTGAGAGGAGGTGTCACACAGCATGAAGGGTAATAATTATCTGCTTGAGTTCCCTCAAGGCTTAGTGCAATTTAGAATCATTATTCAGAGCTGGAGTGTCATAAATACAGGTATTATGCTCACGTCCATTTGATATGCCAGAGCTCAGTTCAGTAGAGAGTCATTGGGGACGAGGAGTCATTCAAGATTGTTTTGTTTCTTTTTTTGTGCAGTCTCTCTAGATCCCACTGTTGATGCTGTTTACTATTAAACAATGTTGATATGATTGAGTTGCGATACAGCAGGGCAGATGAATTGTATTATACCCTAAGTGTAGCGTTCAGGATGGCTGACAAGGGGCAAAACTGCTGCAGGCTAAATTCAGCATGGACCGAAAAAGGCAGAGAACATGAAAGTCAAAGAAACATGAATTTGTTTTCACTCTTTTTGTGTGTGTGTTTGTGTGTGTGTGTGTGTTTGTGTTTGTGTGTGTGTATGTGAGTGTGAGAGAGAAAGCGCTAAAAGAGAATTGTTTGATTCAATAATTCAGGATCTGTTGCTTCTTATGAAGCTCCATTCTCCTTACCACTCCCACTGCGCCAAGCAGACCTCCCAGACACCTCTCGCCCACTCTTTGCTCATACATTCTTCCCTTCACGACATGTGCTCAACTTAAGTTGCATTTCAGGCCCGTTCGATTCTGCCAGTATATATATTTTATTTTCATTAAAATCCTCCAGGCAAACAAACGACCACCTCTCACTTGGCAATTGCTGCTACTCTCTACTCTAATTACACTAGTCATAAGATCGTTAAATAACCCTGAAATAACAAGTGAGAACTTAGTTTAATTATTAATGCACGATGTACCAATTTGCTTAAGTGTATTCTGTTTTATTCTTTGCTTTTTCTGTTTTTATCGTATGCTCATTTTAAGTAACTGTACAAATGCAGATACACCAGCAGGTAATATGAAGCTGAATGTCAGTCATGCACTATATTTGAACTTTAATGTGAGTTATCAAACTATATCAGGCAACTAACAGTATTCATGGCTGGGCTGTCATTCTTTCAGCTTTTTTTACACCCGGATGTGTTTACATCTGTAGAAAGCCAAAGGATGCCTTCAACAAGTTTAGCAAACCCCCCTGATCACCAGATCTAAACATCGCTGGACCTTTATGCACGTTTTGGCATAAACTGCAAAATACATTTCTATCTCCTTCATCCCTCAATGAACTCGATGTTTTTTTTCTTGAACAATTTGCAATATCCCACTACAGTTCGGGACTTGCATGACAGCAATTCAAGGAGGATTGAAGGTGTCCTGAAGGAAACGTGTTCCTACTCCTAGACACTTCCTGTATTTTCGTTTTCACTGCAAGCAGGAGGTTTCAAGTGGGTTTTTTTTTTAAATGTGATAAGTGCACTTTAGGTGATATGTTTGTTTCTGCCTGTATGTATGTGGGTTTGTGCCACCTACAGGGGCAGCAGCACCTAAATATGGCTGCAATCCACACCTCTCCTCTCCTCAATGCTCTGTGTCACCAGAACTGTGTGTTTAGAGCGTCCTCCTGCCTGACTGCCTTCCTGTCTGCCAGGCAGCAGACAAACATTTTCCCTGAATCTGCCACTCTCACTTAGCATCCATCAAGGTTTTTCCCCCCAATGAAGTGATTGGCAGTGGGGGCAAGCGTTAGTATTTCCTCATCTTGGCAAAGAGACGCTAACAGGCAGGGATAGCAGCAAGGGATGTGCCCTGAATACTGAGCAACAACCTCACACTCTCATCAAGGTACAAGAGGAAGCATCTATTGTATCCAAGAAATACATCCAGAGGCACTTTAAGTTCCTTTGCAACTGCATCGTGGCGTTTTTATGCTTGCCTGGACATTCAGGAGTCACAGTATGCTCAGATTTCAACTTCAAGCATGCAGAGAGCAAATTTAGGAAAGTTCTGGCAGTTATTCAGTTTTCTTATTTTGGGTATTTTGTTGATGTGCACAACTCAAGACTCTTCATCAGAGGTGTTGTTAGGATCTTGAAACATTGGGGGCTTAGCTCAGCCCAGAAATCGTTAGATTTTCACCTGATAATTGTACCATTGTCAAGGTACTTCAAGGTAAAATGAATATAAGATGTGAGACCCTGTGCTCTGATGGTGCATAGGCTGGCTTTCGCAACATGAAATCAGAAAAACAAAACGAGTGCAATCTGAGTTCTCATTCAACTTTGATATTATTTTTATTTTCAGCAGCAGGAGTAAAACCCTGAGAAAAATAAGAGCCTTGACTGTTGACAGAGTTGAATTGTTCAACGATTCTGGTGTGAATACCCGATGCTAGACCGAACTTACCGTACATGGTAACTCTACGGAGGAATAAATACACGTGGAGCATCAGTTGCTCTGACTGGAACATAGAAAGAAGAGAAACTTTATTGACACCTGCACACTGTTATATACACACAGATCACATGTCAATCCCAACACATCCCATTGGCTACCAACATAATCATAATTGTTACAGCACCTGCATCTACTCATCAAGTTTGCCTGTTACAGTACAAATAATAAAGAATTACTTTTGCAATTGAGAGCACAACTTATTTTTTATACCATATGTTAACATTGACGTTGATGAAACAGTCATATGCTAGATTGTATGTTGCCAATGCTTTGTTCAATTTTGAAGATTGACCAACCCTGGTCTCATAGCTTCTGCTTCTATCGTGTGACAAGGGCTCCTTTTGAACTGTGACAAATTTGAGCTGCTGGCAATGGAAGCATGTTGATAGCTTGACATGTCTGCTTGCAATTGAAAGTGAACTATGGTGCAGTAGTCTGGTAGCTACTGTACCTCGCTAGCTGCCCATCTGAGTGGAATACACGTTTCAATTGCCAAATCAGTTGCAGATGCATATGACTTGGTAACTACTGACTGCTGAATGGACACAAATAATAGTGATTTTTGTCTTACTTGGATCCTTGTTTTTAAATGAACCAATGAATGTATTTAAGTAGGCTATGTATGTAAACTGCCAGAGTGCATATGAGAGGCACATGTATTTGAAATGTGTAAATAAAAGGACATTATGCTTCATAAATATGCTTCAGGGGGAACAAATTATGTGTTGAAGACTTATCAGTTGGAGTCTACAAAGTAAGGTCATCCCACTTTCTTTCTATGCTTAGCCCATGTTCCACATTAATATCACAGTGAGTACAGGAGACCAGTGGCTCTCAAACTATGTGCTGTGCCCTGGGAGCTGACCAAATGTGCTTTATTTGATGATTGATGATGATTTACATAACTATAATCATATGTAAAGGTTTCACTTGGAAATACTTGTTTTCATAAATGGTGTGCCTTGTGACAAAAACGTTAGAGAACCACTGAGCTACACTAGACTAGACTAGCTACAGAGCCCTCTTCTTCACTAACCTGAGCTTGTAGATGAGGCAGTGCCATTCTCACATCCTGACTCATCTGCTGCTGCAGCAACAGGTGATAACTCTTCCTCCACCTCCTCTAGCCTCGCCTGCGCCTCGTTGCCTTCTCATATCCATACTCTCTCTCTCTCTCCGGGGCTCTTTTTGTGATTCTTATTTTTGTAAAACATTTTTGATATCCGGGGCTATTCAGAAAACATTGGGGGCTGTAGACTCTGGACACCCCTCGGACCCCCAGGCCTAACGACGCCGCTGCCCTTCATAACCAAATAGAAACACATGAACAGGTCCAATGCTCTGTGATAGTATTTCAATTCACTAACAGACAGTTCATGTTGCACTTAAAGATATGCATGGTAAAATGCATTTCCTAGTTACTGATTCATTTAGCTGCTCGATTTTAGGTAACATCACACAGCTGAGCTCTCAAAGTCTGCAGTTTGGTTTTTCATCAATCCTTAAATGGACTCATTCTTTCTCCCGTTTCTCTCCAAAAATATGTGGAGAGCCTCTCCAGTCTCCACAGATAAAAAAGGTAATCCAAATGCAGTCTGCCAAGAAGCTCTTTCGTGCTCTGAGCAGAATGGAACACAGTGCAAACACATCCGGCCCTGTTCTTTTTATAGGAATTGCCATACATGTGAAATAACCTACAATACATCAGTATGAAAACATCTCATTTATTCTTATTTCTTAGCAGAAATGGCATTATTTTTACTGTCATGACATGATTTGATACATTTTTGGGGGACGTACAGTCAACCCACACGTGTTAGCTATCATCTGGATGAATAGAGATAGAAAACATTTTCAAAGGAACAAGACAATTCATGGCATCTAATCTCTTTCACATGCCCTCTAATGAAAACAATAGGAATGTGGCCCTCTCAGATTTAAGTGTCAGTGGTACACTGATGTGCAGTGAAGCTTGTATTCAAATTGGATCTGGCAGCACATGTCTCCAACTTGACATCAGACAAACCAGCACCATTTGATATATTAGTTTTCCCTCTGTGATGCAAGGAAACTATGCTGCACTACAGCAGTGACATTTCATTTTTTTAAGTCAAGCTTCAACCATTATTGTTCAAGCATGAGAGCATATATATCACATTATCAATATGTGTTCTTTGTTGTAAGAAAATTTAAAAACAAAAAAAAACATTACATTTGTAGGCTTTACATTATTCCCAGTAATTTTAAATTAACCCATTTTCCATTCCATTATGAAATGGATATATAATATGAAATATATCATTGCTGTCACAGAAAACTCAAATTGCAATTTTAGTATTTTTTTTCTCCCTTATGATTGATGATTGATAAAAGTTTACATACTTGTGTTGAGGGAGTTTGGGCCCTTCATGCCTGTTACAAACCCATTGAAAAAATAATAATAAATGTATGTGCAGTTTATGAGCAATTTATGTGCAATTGCATGTACGCTGTCAGCAATATACAGTAGGACAATGAAAAGAATCAGCAGACTGATTTGTTTTGGTTGAGGCCTTTCTCCTCACATGTCATGTGAGTGAGAAACAATATGGAAGAGACCCCTGCTTTTCATTAAAGCATTTCAATTGACTGTGAACTAATTATATTGTCCTCCTGCAGGTGGCCACGGCAGATGGCCTCGTCCAATGGCCTGTGTCGATACGGGGCCAGGGTGGACTGCTGCTGGGGATGGACACGCCGCTCCTGGGGTTACTGCCAGCGTGAGTGCCGTCATGCCTGCTGCTGCTGGGGGCAAATAGGGCTAATAAGGTTGCTAAGTTTCTAGCTGGGATCACAGATGCTATTAGACAAAATAAACACTGTAACACTATCACAGTAACAAAAGGCTTTGGGAGACATACACACATGCACAGACAGTGTTGCATCACAGGTACACACACACACACACATGTTGGTCTTGCTATACTTGTGAGGACCTTCCATTGACATAATGCATTCCCCAGTCCCTTACCCTAACCTTAACCATCACAACTAAATGCCTAACCTTAACCCTTACCCTAAACCTAATTCTAACCCTAACCCTAAAACTTTATCTTAACCCTCAAAAAGCAAGTGAGGACCGGCCAAAGTGTCCTCACAAGCACAAATGTCCTCACTAGAAAGGTGGGCTGTCAAGAGTTGATTCTCACAAGTATAGCTAAACCTGTACACACACACACACACACACAGGCTGATCGAGTGTCACAGGAAGGACAATCTTTGGGGCAAAGATTGATTCTAATATGTGGTTGTACTGGAGGACCAGCTGACATTTATATTCACACTGTGGGTTGTCACCATGAGAAAGAGATTGTAGCTGCAGGGGGAAAAGTTAGAGGGATAGGTTATAGATTACCACTATACTGTATCCTGTTTGTTAGAACATTGCTGTGAACATAATCCACGGCGCTTTCTGTTTTACACACCTCAAGTCGTTAGCATATCAGCAGCCCCATTAAACTGTCATATTAGAGGATTCAGAGGATGTTTCCTATTGTTACTCTTACAACATAGCACTCCTGTGTCATATTGCATCCGGATGAAATAATAATATGTTACACTTTAGAAATAGTAGTAAATTAGTCAAGTTCCTCTGCTCTCCTGTAATGCTGCCCAGGACAGTGTGAATATATTAGGATGGGTTCCACATCTGTCCGACAGCCTTACAATAAGATCCCTGCATGGCTTGGTGCACATTAAGGTATAGCTGCTGCTTTGCTATGGAGGTTTCATCAAGAAGGGGTTTACACACACAGGATCGTAACACTGCATGCTGGTTCCATCCACCGACTGACCCAGATGCCACAGCTTAAGATAATTAGTCTATAAAATAAAAAGGCTATTAATCCCCTCATCATTGTTTGTTTCTTGAATACTTTTGTGTTTTTCATTACTGAAACAACCACTTACTGTATTGGTTTTGATTTGATTTTGTTCATTGAAACTCATCATGCCATGCTATAATTCTTTTATTTTTTAAAACTAATTACATAATTGTTTATTATCTTGTGTAAACTGTGTCACATACTGCTTGTTTGGTGCATAGGTCTGTACATGATTTTGTGTTGTTTATTGGTATTGGTCCCTCCACTCCCATGTGGCTGACATCTCTTCGGTTGATAAGTGTACTGTCAGATGTATTTTGTTCTGTAGGATCCATGTTACATTCAGCTCAGCTAGATCAGCCTGCACTCTTTGCAAGAAGAATTTGCTCTTTATCCACCTTCCCCTTAATCTCTACGAGAAACAAAATATGGTAATTTTATTCTTACATAAACTCTTGGTTTGAGAAAAACATGTTGTAGTAATGGATGTGTGAGCCAGACTAATAGCTCAAGGGGGCTTGCATTCACAGTGGAAAATTAGTGAAGTTTTTTTCACTAGTTGGCTGTGTTCAGAAACGAACTCCATTTCCCGAGTCCTTGACACTTGAACCACACAATTTACATTGCAGGGATGTTAGCAAAGTACCAGTATTTTATTCAAACAGCTCGATTGTAACATTCGATAGTGTATGAGAACATAGTGCCAGACTCAGCAGCTGTGCTGGCAGCAACCAGCAATCTCAGTAGCCAATACCTCCCAGTGCATCTGGTCTGGGCTCTCCGCCTTACAGCTGCCCCAATCCAGATAAATCAGGATGGCATAGACAAGGGATTGAGACAAGGAACAAAAAGAAGGAGAGGACTTTATTATCACGGAAGCTTGCTTTACCCACTTAAAGTACAAAGCGCTGACCAGATTGTAGTACACATGCTGTAGCCTAGTTAACACATTTAGTTTTATTACTAGAAATCAGACAAGGTTCAAGATTCATTAAGATTCTTTAATATGAGTTTGGAGTGGCGTTAAACACAGTCACTTGAAATTGACATATTACTCGACCTGCCAAACAGCAGTATGTGAACATGTTTTCTTATGTTGTTCTGGAGTCCCACACATTCCATGATGAGTCAAGAATGTGAGCTAATTCTGAGCTTCACTGCAGTATCACACCGCTACCTTTACTCCACCACATCAACAGAGCCACATCTGTTCCGTGAGTTAAATCACTTTGTGAGTGTTTGTCTTAATGCCTCCAAATGCCCTCGACTGGGTACACTGCTGAAATCCATTCACTTGAGACTACAATCAGTATTCAATCATCACCCAGGCTGATTTAAACCTTAGAGGAGGGCGAGGAGGATTTGAGGAAGAAGGAAAGCATAAGTGTGTGTGTGTGTGTGTGTGTGTGCACCTGTCTGTGTCTGCATGTGTGAGGGGATTCAGTCATCATGGATTTCAGGTCTTGGTAAGTCTGTATGGCGATGGAAGAGATTAGATTGGAGCTATCGGATTGTGGTTTCTCAGCCACAGAGCTCCGTGATCGGTTTGGGTGACTGCCCTCAAAGAATGAACTTAATGGATCTGCCTTGATTTTAAAGCTCAGAGAGAGAGGGGGAGAGAGAGAGAAGAAAGTTGGAGAGAGTGAAAGTACTTAGGGAAGAAGGTGTAGGAGTAAGGAGAACAGAGTTAGGGATAATTGCTACTGAGCTGAGGGAGAGAATGCTGAGAGGAGACAAGTGAGAAAGGTGGACAGATTGAGAGAAAGAGAGAGAAAGAGAGAGAGAAGCTGTAGATTGATGGTGGACTAAACTCCTTTATTTGCCATCCTGCAGGCTGAACCAAACTTGAAGCTACTTATTACTTATTATGACCAGCTGCCATCTTGAACATTCTGCTGCCACTATGAACATTTGTTTGGCATTAGCCTTTCTAATCAGCCAGTGTAATACAGTTACAGCAACCATACCAAAAAACAATTCACTTCCCCTCTCCTGATGAAAATGGACCAATCAACAGGGTTATCTCACTAGCCTGAGTGTCCTCAGGGCCTTTTCATCCAGTGGTGGCAATCTTTCAGCCTGTATAATGCTGAAGGGTCCAGTGGGAGAATAGTATATCTCTAAGCTATTCCAACATCCTTCTCTCTCTCTCTCTCTCTCTCTCTCTCTCTCTCTATCT
>CABFOS010039775.1:15376-27443 GCA_900660315.1 Diretmoides pauciradiatus
CTCTCTCTAAGGAAGGTGGCTACTAAAATGGATAACTAGGAACTGACTGAGGAACTCTAAACACATTTATTTTCTATGCATATTTATTTTCGTAGAAGCAACATCACATCTGCTACCTCTGACTAACCTCAATGCATAGCGTGTGCCATGAACCTTTTACACCAATTTGTATTGTGGAAAACAATGTTTCACAACTGATGAAGACCAGCTTGATCAAAACCTTGTTCATTACTATAAAAATTGACGGAGCAAGAATGTTGTGCGGACCTCATTTAATGTTTGCCAGTGTTGCCCAGTAGATGACTTCCTTACCAATCCAAACCCATAATGCACCAGTGCATTTTTATACAGATAGTTTCATTGTTTCTTTCAATCTGGCAATAATTTGTCTATATGACAGTGACTAATAGTAATACTGATAAGTAATATAATATTGTAATCGTGTTCATCATCATGATACTCATTATACTCAGAAACAGCAGAAATAGTATTGGAATTGTAATTGTTTTGCACATATTCTATTTCAACAACAACACTGCTGTTAGATGGATTACATGACCTTTACAGTCGTGGATTAAAGAAACCTACTGTAGCCACAAAACAACAAAGTCAGACAATGGGAAATGGCCTGATTGTAATATAGAGGCAAAAAAGCAAATGTACGAGTATTTTTGTTTCTGTGAAATGGGGGGTAAAGTATCAAACGTTTTGGTCCCATCCATTCATTCAACCACAAAATCAATCATTTCAAAAATATACAAAATATGTCACTATCCAACTTTTTGGAGGTTCATTGTAAAGTAATAGGGTTCAGTACCAGCTCTATATGAAGTAGATTATACCTGATATTAAAACTCTAGTAGATTTTAGAAATCCACAGGGATTCAGATTTAGTTTGATTGAGAGCAGTTTCCGTCTCCATGAATGGTGTGGGCAGGATTAAGGCAAGACTTTAAAATTGGTAATAGGACCCAGACCCACTGAGTGAGTGATCAAAGTACTAAAATGATACCCAGTTGAAGTAATTCATCTTCATCTTGAATGTCTGTGTGACTTCCTCCTCTCTGGTCTCCTCTCACTTTCATGATCACTGATCTATAAAGTCCTGTCTAAAATGACGCCTTTTCATCTAATAATGTAAACGCAATAAGGTAAATTGGACTATTAATGACTAGAGGGAACATGGGCGGGAATAAGTGACACATTTGGAGAATGAATTGACTGTAATTGCGATTCTGGGTCTGAAAGCACTTTCAAACAGCACCAAATGCATAGTCAAACAGAAGAATCAGTCCAGAGTAGCTGTAACAATTATTTCCACATTGAGGAACATAACGGCGGGTGGACGGTGAACCTTCTTTAATCACTCCCATTTTAAATATGAGTCATTGGGGATATATAATTAACATTGAAGTAATCAGAAAAATGTCCCTGAAGACAGCGGGAATGTGTGTGACTCCAGACTGTTTTTTTTGTTTTTGTTTTTTCAGGAATGTTTGCTTGTCAAAGTGACCCGGCATTGCCCTCTAACATCATGTTTACATTTCTTTCCTCTCAATGACTAAACAAAGCCTGCACCATTTCTTTGTTTGGCTATTTGTTTTGCAGCTCTCTACGGCTTAACACACAGAGTAGTCGGGATAAGGTGCCAGCCCCAAGGTTAGCTCAACATGTTTCTTGAAATAATCTTGCTGGACGTGTGTCCTGGGGGCACATCCTCTGAATCCTGCGTGCACTCACTTATTTATAGAGCCAGCCCACTTCCCCCTGCACACTACTAATACTTCACACCCCTTGGCAGTGGCCATCTTCTCCCCTCCAGCCTCAGATATCTGCCAACAACTCTCCGCAGCCACTGTTTTCACCCAAAGCCATGTCTTCTACGCATTGCCAATTTCCTTCGGTGCCTTAAGATTCCACTGTCCCTCTATCCTGCCTCTAGGAGTATTAATAAAACGCTTCAGAAGTTCAAAGAGTCATCAAAAAAACGATAAGAAAGACTATCACGGCGCAGGTTATGTCTTATGTTAATGTGTTGATGCAGGTGAAACGAGAAGCTAACGGCCTTATTATCGTGCTTCTCATGATTACATAGTCTAATGTGTAATGATTCACAATTACTAACCTCACGTTATCCCCTTCTTAATGAAAAAGTTAATGTTTTCCGTTGCATTTGCCATCAAACATTGCCATGATTTCCCTCCCTCACATTAGACAGTCAAACAGAAACCCCCCTGACATCCAGTATCAGTGTCAGCGTTCTTAGATGGGCCCTGTGGTGGCCCGTGACATGCCTGATGCAAACCAGAGTGAAAGCATGTCATCAGTTCTCATGTTATGAACTAGGGCGATACGCGCTATGTTTGGCCTTCCAGCTGGTATGGCCGTTTTTAGTCCTTCATGTGGTTAGCTGTGGTTAATGAACGCTGGCTTATTTCCCTGATCTCTCCGCCAGATCCTCAGACTTAAAAATACCCCAGTTCTCAGAGGCAAAGCCTGTTGACCGTGCTCCTGATCATGCTTATCAAATGCTCTACCATGCATGAAGAAGAAAAAAATACTCCACTTGACTCTCCTCTTTGTAATGAATCCACCAGCTTCATTCATTATAACGGCTGACCAGACCCAAGGCCTAATAAACGCCTAGTGCCAGAAAAGTGCAACTCCATTTCCACCCACAAATTGGGCCATTTTTTATTTTCAGTCTCTGGTTTAGTTGTGAGTTTTGACTGCTCATCATGTTAACACCCTGGCTCACGGCCTATCACAGGCCTCCGAGCACTGCTTTATTTCTATTCTATTAGATTACATAGTCTAATAAAGTGGAATGAGTCTGGAGATGTTATCTTCTCCAGTTAAAGGATTCGTTCTCATACCTTTGTGCCTTTGAATTCAATATGAACAATTTCACGGGCTGAAACCTGAGGAGTAGCCGGCGTTCCTCCTGGATAGCCCTGCTACCCCGAAAACTGGACCGGGTAAAGACTCCACTAAAACACTATATTATTCAACCCAATTTATTTATTAAAGCAGCTTTAACGTTATTAAGGCATTTAAAGATATCAGGGGAAAACACTAAACAGTTGTCTTTGATGTAAACAATATATTAAACTCTGTGGCTGCTCTGTCTAAAATATGACTTAATTCATATAATGACTTGGTAGATGCACAGCAAAAAATGTTGGCAGAGGCACAAAAACCTGGCTCATGTGTGATTAGTGTTCTCAATCGGAAGTATACTTTAATTTACAAGCTGACACACAGTCTCCCTCTCTCTCTCTCTCTCTCTCTCTCTCTCTCTCTCTCTCTCTCTCTGACACACGGACATATGTGTTGCAATATTCTGCTGCCTCTTCCACCATAGTGATAATTAAGTCCTCTGATTGCCCTGTATTATGACAGAATTAATGAAGCTTTTAATGAAAATTAGTAACACTTGGCTGAGGCCCCATGCATCAGCCATGCTTAGCAGCAAGCTGCAGTATGCACAGTCAGATAAGCAGGGCAAGCCTCCAGCTCACTGAGACAGAACACAGAGACTCAGCGGTTCCCCCAAGGTCCGTGTCTCTGAACCTATGTTACTCTATATGCACTCACACATATCCCCTTCAGCACACTATGTAGACTCTGCCTCCGATTAGAACGTACTCTTTTGATACTATAACTCATTCAGCAATACTATTTGTTTAGTTAATCTGTGCTGGCTGCATGCCACTGTAAGCATCAATGTTGAATTTTAAACCCATGTACATCAAGACCTCGGTGCTTGTTCAAAGGCCAAAGTCACATTCAATCACATTCAGTGTAAAAGGGATTAATACCACACAGGAAAACTTCCCACTCCCTCAAAGAACCAGTGCTGAAGAATGTTGTATGACAAGTGGTTACCTAAAAGTGCTACAGTATATTTAGATGATTGATTGATTGATTGATTGATTGATTGATTGATTGATTGATTTATTAACGTGTCATGCACACTATGGTGCCCAGCCCACATGAGCCTACAAGACACACATAAAATGCAACAATAAAAAAACAGATAAAGCAGATCAATACACCACTCTCCAAACAAAAGGCTCTGTCTTCGCTCCCATGCTCGACAGATCAAATTTGCTGTGAGGAAGGTACCTTTTTTAAAACACAACTCAAGTTTCTCATAGTCGCCCAACTCAAAGAAGTCAGCGTAGATAGAGGACATTTTACTAAAAAGTACAGCCCTTGCCTCATCATAAGCGGTACAATAAAACAAGAAATGAGTCTCTTTATAAGTCAGTAGTAATGCTGACACAAATGCACTTCCTCTGAATTGGGACCATCCTGTTCTTATTGCTCTAATGCTCAGTAAACAGGTAAATTACAGCCAAGGGGTTGGGGAAGTCAAAAACCTGTAGGATTAAGTGCTTTGTCATACTGATCTGGTACAGGTAGTCTGTCAGGGTACTGCACTGATCTGTCTCTTCCTCTTTGAATTCTCCCTAACAGCTGTGTGCCAGCCCGGGTGTAAGCATGGAGATTGCGTAGGACCTAACAAGTGCAAGTGCCACCCTGGCTTCACTGGCAAGACCTGCAATCAAGGTAAGCTCTCACCGGGAACAGCAACTTCCAGACACTAGACACACCTGCTACTTAGGTTCCTGTAGTACTTGTTTACTTGTTGGGTATTGAAATGGAAACCTACTGTACCACAGAGACTACAGGACAGAATGAATAGTCCTTCTGAACATACCATGACTTGAGGCGCCCTTAAGCAACACCCAAGACTGCTGACACGCACATTTTTCACATGAAAACTAATTGAAGGAGAATTCCTGCCCTAAGCAGTGGCAAGATGATCATTGTTTATTTTGGCCAAGTCTATATAGTACAGCACAGCACCAACTTATTAATGTTGCCACTTACTCATGGAGCGGAAGCTGGTTTCCCACCAGCATCCAGTAGTTAGATGCTGTGATCGCAAGTGGAGGTGGAGAGAGTGCTGATTCAGCTCAAATGGAAATGACTGGTGAGGGCACGTTGACTGATCCCGGGAGTGCATCCTCTCCTCCGAAGATAACATCTCAATTACTGACTCGAGATAACTTGGCCCGGCTGAATGCGACCAATCCTATTGATGGTGCATGTTTGTGTGTGTGTGTGTGTGTGTGCCTGGAAATGTGAGTTTTTGTGCATTTTCATTAGTGTGCATGTGCATTAGCTGACAGATTAGACATGTTGAAAAACGTTGAAGCTTCCCAGTTAGCAGTAATTTGACGTGCATCCAAGTAGCTTGAAAATACTTGTGGAATTCACGCCCTAAGACAGGAATAGGATAGCGTGTAATTAAAAACAAGGGAGGAGGGGGCCTGAAATCCTTTCCGGAATGTTCCAAATGACTCATCCTGCATTTCCAGGCTGTAGGTGGCTCCTGTCTGCCTGGCCAGACGGATCTACTTTGTCTTAATCTGCAACAAAAGGGAGAGAAAAAGGATCTCCATCCCACATCCAACTACAAAAGACTTTGCTGCCAATGATGTAGACGTCTGACAAATGTGATTCCAAGTCATTTCAAGTGCTTTCAAGATCAAACTGTACTTTGAAATATCTACTGAACTTCCATTTGTCAATTAAGATTGAGCATTCTTACAGATCTTAACTTTTTACTTAGCTGTGACTGACAGACCCGCCCTTTCAGCCTTGATAACCTTGGGTCCAGTTTTGAGCTGGCGCATGCTATGGAAACCACTTTAATTATTCAGAAGCCATAGATTAGATTCTCTCATTTAAATTCAGACGCTGTTAACCATTGATTTGCGGATTACTATCGATGTGCCAGGTGGTCCATGTTTCGTAGCATTGTAATATCCCATCCCTTTGGAACATTTATCATGAGGATTCAACCATAGGAACAGAATCAGTTACCCTCTGGTTTTGAACCTTCTTCTCTGACATTGGTGCTACCACTGGTCGACCACTCACCCTAATAGCTTATAGATCAGAATATGGTCTGTGAATTTGTTTTGCACACAATGATATGCATGGTCTGAAGTAAAATAGATGCTTATTGATTTTGTCCGAGACTGTAAGGTGAGTGGAATCAAACATTTAGCCATAATTTATGGCAACATCTGCTGAATTACAGAGGTCTCCGACACACCCATACACACATGCAGAGAGACATTACTCATGCATGCACACACAAATGCACACACCTATATGCGCACACATACAAACACACACACACACACACACACACAGACAAAAAGACTCAGGGCATGTTCAGCTAAGCATTCCTTTGCTCTAAGTGGGAGGTGAGGACAGATGTGTGACCCCGGAGGCACTCTGATTAACACAGGTGTTAAACACCTTAGGAA
Organism: Diretmoides pauciradiatus; assembly: GCA_900660315.1. NCBI lineage: Eukaryota > Metazoa > Chordata > Actinopteri > Trachichthyiformes > Diretmidae > Diretmoides > Diretmoides pauciradiatus. The sequence goes on from CABFOS010039775.1 coordinate 21,727, forward strand.
CAGCATTGTATGGAGTAAAAACAAACCAGGAAGGAAACATGAGCGATTACACAAAACACAAGCATGGCAGGTACTGTATTGATTTCATTACCCTCTGTTCTGCTTCAAGGCTCAAAGTTCTATTTTTAGTGCCATTTCACATGTTTATTTCACTAGCATCACTGTTCCCACACACACACGCTCAGGATCTGAATGGGAAGGTTTTGGTTATGGAATGAAGCTGATTATTTTTTATCATTAACAGGCACTCAGTTGTCAAAATAACCGCTCTTTAAGAATCCCTGTTATTTAGAGAAAGTGCGTCACCTTCGGTGCTGAGGAGAATTGTATCTCTGTCATGAATGGTGCAGATTAGATGAATATCTTCTCGCCGAACAAATAAACTCATTATAGTGACAATCGGTTTAGCAATTTGTTGGCACTCTCCCCCCGCTGATCCAATCATTTTAATAAGATGATTATTTCATGCAGATGGATTTAATTAGTTGTACTTTACCTGCTGTTACGATGCTATTAAAAGGTCTTGCTGGAGGAATGACGGTCCAGACATCAGGAGCAATACAGCTGTAATAGAGACAAGAGCTCAATTAATGACATATGCCTCCAAAATCTTTATTTATTTTATATACCAAATATTTTGTGCCACCCACCCCAAGTATACCATTCATTAGATATTCTATATCTATTTTTGGAGTATTAGCTATCTCTATCCTGCTTTCATTGCTTTCTCTTTGCTAAGCCACCATCACTGTCCTGGAAAATTCTAAGATCCCTTTCCCCAATTATCAGATAAGTCAGATTCAGGGTCTAAGTGCAGACACGCACTTTGGTTTTGTTGGTTGGAGGCCAGTCCCTCTTACTCGCTGTCCTTCGAAGTCGAACAGCTGTGAGTATTTCAAAGGATGGGCCAATATTTATGTCATCATACTGTATAACTACTATCAACGCTCCATCAACCATTACAAATTATCAGTCATTACGCATGTAGTCTTTTATTTATGTAGTCTTTTATCTATTTTTATCAAGGCTATTAAAGGGGCATTAAGCAATCAAAGACCTTTATTGACTATCGGTGCCAAGCATGGATTGCAACACACTTTCACACACACAGACGAGTGAGTAAGCTATAGCCAATTACAGCAGAAACTGTTTGTTGAAGTTCTAATGGTTACGGAGATTTTGATCCAAAAAAAACAACACAGGCTAGAAAATGAATTTCGCTAGAAATATTAGCACATGGTGAAGTAATCATAAAGTCGAGATCAACAACCCTATCAACCCCCTGCAGATATATTATGGGCATTTTGTTCATACGTTTTTTTTTAATCATTGTTCGCTAACAGTTATCCAGCACTTTGCCCTTTGACAATGCTACACAAGTGAGATGATACTCCAGGTGAATTTGTTCTATCTTGTTAATAGCTATTAAACCTCTTAGACCTATAGCCATGGTGCTTGGGATTATTGGTGGACAAAGCCTGGGACAGGTCTTTCTGTCTTGGTCAGGGTTGGCAAGAATGCGGTAAGTCTGCATACTGCCCAGTTTAGATTACCACGTCTCTCAATAGCGAACCACTTGAACCATTTGAAGCTTGCGAAATGGTCAGAGGTGGCGGTATCGTCTTCCTGTCAGTTAACAATAGGCGTTGTTAGCTATCTGCCAGAGGTTGCTGGAGGGGTGGATGGATGGAGAGACAGGGTAGCGGGAGGAGGGGGTAAAATTCTTGAGGCTGACGTGTTTGCAGTCAAGCCTGGATTTGGCTGTTGAAATGGAAAACTCTGTCTACCTTTGAACTTCCAGATACAGACAAATTGAGAAGGGATCCTCACAATCCATGTGCTATATCCATGACCATGAGATAATTCTGTGAGATCCAATTTCATCCTTCTGACGAACAGGAATGCTAAAGACAGGAGGGAACAGGAGAAGGGAAGCAAACACTTTCTCTCTCTTTCTATCATATGCCCCTTTTTTCTGATACTCCGCTCATGTCCAATTCCCACAAGTGTAATCCTCTTTGCTGCATAATGTTCTTCTTTACTTTCCAGGAATGTGGTGTGGTCAGAGGTGTTCTAATCCGCTGGTTGGTGTTTTTCATTCTCACTGCATTTTCTCTCTCTCTCTCTCTGTCTCTCTCTATCTCTCTGTGTCTGTCCTTCTTCTTGCTCTCTCCACCCTTTACTATTTTGTCTCAACTAAACCCTCCACCCCCCCCATCCCTTTCACCCATTCCCTTTTCTTAAAGAAGAGGAGCTGGACTATTTAACCCCACCAATGTGGGACAGTCACCTCCCTATCTTTCTTCCTGTGGACCATCAGCCACCAAGAGTAGTCATGGAGGGTGAGAATCATCGATCGCAACACCACCGCTCTCCCTACTACAACCGCCTAGTCTCTTCTCCCATCTCAGCAACCACTTGCATGGTGATGTACTGTGCGGACCGGGAAGGAGTAATGTCCCTTTCTTTTCTATTTCGTCCCCTGGCAGAGCTAGACACCACGCAAAAGCCGCTTTGCAGTAGAAACGACAGCGTGAATGCCAAGCATGCCATGTTCAGAGTCTATGCCACGCCACATCTGTCTCTCTCTCTCTCTCTCTCTGCCTGTCTCTCTCCCCGTCTCAACAAGTGACTGATTTCATCTCTCAGCACCAAAGCGTCACTATGAACTATTTCTTCATCTACCTCATTCTTTTTACACGTCTCGTTCTCCTTTTCTTCCTGAATTTCGAGCACCTTCTTGAAAGTAAGAGGTCTCCTTCCACAAAAAACCATCATCGACATGGACACAGTTCTCATTCTCTATCACTGCTAGAACAAGGCCTATTGCTCCAACCATCGTTATCTTCTTTAGAAACCAGCATATTCCCGAGAAAGAGCCCCCTGCTAATCTCTCTCTCACTGATAGGGGCGTGTCGGGAACGTAGAGTAGCATACCTCAGTGGAGTCGACCCGATAAATCATTCCACTCTGCATCACTTCAGATGTGTCTCAACAGTTAATTTACTGTACAGTGAACACCCCAGAGGGATCTCCATGTACTGTAGGCTATCACACAGGCTCTTGCAGTCCTGGGGCCGTGTCAAATTGTCAAGTGGTGGTTATATCTGTCTCTTATCTCTCATGTTTTTTCATCCCCCTGTCTATTTCCTCCCTGTTTTTCTCCACGTAGAGAAGACCCTGGCTGTGTCTTGTTTGGCATGTGCTGATGTTCATGGAGCTTTCACTGTCTGAGAATGTGTCTACTCCAATAATCCCTCATTTACATTTTTAAGCTGCTTTTCAGTGTGACGGGCAGGTGGAGACCTTGTTCTCTGCCTCAATGGACACTATCACCTTGGGTTTCTGTAATTGTAGCAATGACAATGTGTGTTTTATGTGCGCATACATGCATGGGCGCGTGAAACAATCCATTGACCCAATTTTCAGCCGTGAGGATTGGCAGAGCGAAACCTGTCTGAGCAGGAGAGTTGGACCAATCATTTTCCTTGATAAATGATAATAGAATTAATTCAACAAGGGTGCAATTTTTCAACAGATTACAAATGTAATGAATGCATTGTAATCATTATCATCAAGATTAAAAAATATCTCATGTATTTCCACAACAGTCTCCTAATTATCTTATTCAGACTCCTGAAGTAGAATAACAGATTTGTTTTGTCTTCCAACACTTCTTAGTGTATTCATCTAATTTTTCTTATTCTTGTGTTCAGTGAATGTGACTGTATAGTGCTGTATTAAGAATTAAGGTCAATCTCAGCCTTCAAGGAACATCTGTGCCAAAGACAGACAAATTAGACTTTTTCAGCCGAACCAATAATTGTTGTGTCTCACTCAGTCTTCTTCACCCTTATCAGACTATGCACAAGTTTGAGTTCTCAAACTACTGTACCAGACCCCTACGTGCCATCCAGCAGAATTTACAGCTATGGAAATTGGCTTTAAGCTCAGTGGCACTTTAGGATTTAACAGGATTTAACAGACAGACAGTCCTGCCGCCTCATCCACTAGTAGTAGTCACACAGCTAACATGACTTTAGCAGGACAGCTACGACAAGGTTGGGTCTGTAGATGTACAGTACAGTATGACTGGATGTCCACTCCGTCATTCATCTATATAAATCTGTGGCATCTGTCAAATATGGATGGCATGCGGCACCCAAAGAATGCATCCTGCACATGTCGCTTGAGCTAAAGACGGCCCCATTTACTGTGCCGCAAGCCAAGCTGAAAATGACCCCTCGTGTATAGTGAGATGAAATCTATTTGAGATGAGAGGCTCGGTTCTACTGTGTCCTAGCAATGCAGGGAGTGTAATTCACATGTAGGTTATTTATATTGCTTGGAGCCTGCATCACCATTGCAACTTCAAAGGGTCCTGTGTTGTTTCAAAGTTGGGGGGAGACACTGTTTCCCCACCTCTCGGTCCCGGTCCTCCCAGTGGACCGTAGAGTGTGTAGAGGACAGGGAACTCAGAATCCTCATTTTAATGTGCAGTCCTGTCTCCTGTGTTTTTGAGTTTCACAAACTGTTGCCAAGAATATTTCAGATTCATGCAGCGATAATGGCCCTCATTTGTGAAAACACTCTGAAGTCATGGGCGTACCACCAAATCCAGTTCATAAAAGATGTTGTTCTTGTCAAAATGAGCGGTGCACACTTACTTTCTCCAAATATTTTTTCAGCAATACAGAATGTGGCTGAGTGGTGGTTTGGGAGTTTATCCTAGCTGCATCCTAACAGTCTAGTCACATATATTCAGTACCCATAACAACCATTGTCTCCATTAACACCAACATGTCATTAAGCAAGACTCTGAACTATCACCTGCTCATTCATTATACGACTTTCTGGGTAAGACAGATTAGAAACCCGGACCTTTTTATACAAAAGAAATACAAACAGCCAAGAATGCTCTTGAATTCTATTAGTCATTTATAAACTGAACAGAATTTCAGAATTTTATTAATTTGAAAGAACATGCCCAGCAAAGTCAAATATCCAGCTAAATTAAGCTTAAAAATACAGCAAATCTCTCAGTCAAGCCATTATAAGTTCTGCCTGATATCAACAGGAATCAGTTATTGTAGGATTAATAATTACCATGTGACTTGGCTTAACATTTGTGACTAGGAGTAATCTATTACACGTCCATGGTAAATTATCCACCACACCACAGCCAACAGCGCTGCACAGCTAGTGTGAATAAGGTTATAAGTCTGCCCGGTTGGATTGCTACAGTATGAGTGCTGTTAATATTCTTTTATGTCATATTCTTTGAAATATTTGTTCAATGGAATCGGCAGTAAGATGAAATGAAAGAACATTTCCATAACTAAGGCCCAATGATTGAGATTTTGCAGGAACATTTGACAGGTGCTCAGCTCAGGGCACATTCTCATTCTTTTTCACATTATTTTCTAATAACATTTTCATGGGCTGTTGTGGGTGTACTTTCTCTATTTTTATGACCACATAAAAAAATTAATGGAATTATTCATATCTATCAAAGAGTGCTAGATGGTGGAGCTGCCACTTGCCAAGCCAACACAATAACGTCATTGGAAAGACGTGTGAGTTGAAGGCCATAATAGCATCTTTTATTGTGTTGCAGATAATGGGCAGGTTGGCAGTTAACATCGCCTTCCTGTTAAATCATTAAAGAGGATGGTTGTGGGCTTGTCAGAACATGGCAACCCTTCATTTCCTCCAAG
>CABFOS010039777.1:7586-17594 GCA_900660315.1 Diretmoides pauciradiatus
ATTCTAACATAGAGGTCTGACCCTTTTTGGTTATTTCCATATAGAAATCTATTGTAAATTACTGTTACTTTAATGTATTATTTTGTGTATTGTTTATTATTGTTTATTATTGTAAGATTAACAATTATTATTGTTTATTCTGGAAAATGGCCAAATAAATAAATAAATAGACATTTGTTTAGATAATAGTAACAATAATAATAATAATATTAATAATAAGCATTAGTGTACCAGTTTTCTCTCTATGAAAAGTAAAGATCCAGGAGCTCACCTCCAGCATCAGAGGATGTGCCACCGCGTCGGGCTTGATGACCGCTAGGGTGAGCTGCAGGGCTTTGGACAGGCGACCCGTGGTCAGTAACATCCTAGGAAGAGCCAGTAGTAAAGATTATAATATAGACTTGTAGACCTGTAACTAGATTAAACTGTCTTAACGCGGTAGCACAAACCTTAAAGACGTCTGGAACAATTGTGCGTTCAGGAAGTATCCGGTTAGACCGCTCAGTTTGCAGCCGAGAGAGACGCAACGAACATGTTACTGTTACCGGAAACACGAGCACGTTATGGTTCGTCTCCGCTCACTTTGCCTAACTAACTATACGTGTCTGTAACATCTTTATGATTGTGTGTATGTAATAACTAACATATGAACTGTATTGAATACCGAAATAATTGGAATTGCTCCCTGTACTGGGCGGTCCGTTTGTAAATACTGTCCCCAGAAACTAAAACCCGCACAAGAGGTTCCGCCCGTGAGTGCGAGACCAAACAAAACGAGAGTCCAGCTAGTTCAGTCTAGATTTGTGAAAATTAACTATAGTTCAAAGTTAGATAAGATAGATAAGATAGATAAGATTAGAAAAGAACCAAGACTTGATAATGTGCCAAGACCGGAGATTAGTAGGTTCTCTCGTTCATAACTACTAGTCCTGCAACATAACTCAATTTGATAATCATAACTAGTACTAGTCCTGCAACAAAACTCAATTTGATAATCATAACTACTAGTCCTGCAACAAAACTCAACTTGATAAGCTCAAACCAACATTATGTTGGTCTAATTCTGTCTTTCATCATCAATGAAGCAGTTATATGTTGTGTCTCTTCCTTATGACACATAATAAGAGTCTTGTTCTGCGAAATGTGAACTTATTTCTAGATTAGAATTTAAAAAATAATTGTTTTGGATGCCCTCGAGAGTCTCACTGGGCTTATGTGCATACCATCCATGTGCTCATAAACTTTTGACCCCTCTCTTTATTAAGAATAATAATAATAGTGACAAAAGTGATGCTTCATTGATCTCTGTAAGGGAATTTTCTTTATAATCGCCCCCCTCCACAGGAGAACGAGCGGAGGCTCAGCTATAGAGCAGCACTCCTGGAGCTGGTAGAGATTCAGTATCTTGAGTCACTTCAATAGGGCAGATGGCTTGAATGGGAGTCTTATAGGGCAGTCTCCTTTACTCACTGCATCACATTGCTACACGCCCTTTACCATCTTTTCTGCATTCTTCAATATATGCCATTTAAGAAGATTCCAAAATTCTTGAGTACGAGTGTACGCCATGTCTGCAGCAAATGATCATCATGACAATATGTTATAGGCTCTCCTACATATCACTGTGCTTTATTCCCTCTGTGTTGACGTGAATGAAGACATGCTGACAGCTCAAACAGCATGCTCCACTTGTCTTTCTCCCACAACCATTTATAGAGCTAAGATAGCTTCAGGACAGAGAGCAAATAAAGATGAAAGTCAAATGTCCTGGCGCTACACAGTAACGTTCCCACAAATCAAACCAGACATGTTATTGTAATGCCCCGACCGTAAAAGCCACTCCAAAAAAGTTACAGTTCAATGATATAAATGTATAGTAGGTGATCATTGGACTCTTTCTGAATACTAGAGTCTGTCTTAAAGACAAAACACAACAAGGTAAGACAACAGCACAATCAGAGATTTTTGTCTGTGGAATCTCATCAATGTTGGAGATCAGACATGCGAGTTCCAAACACTGGACACATTCCAGCAATGCAAAATGCCACACCCTTAAATTGAAGTGGTGGTGGAGGAGTGTGTGTGTGGGGGTGACATTCAGAAATAATAGGAGGGAAGGGAGGGGGGGGTGGATGTCCCACATAGGTTTCCCCCACCTGCCAATGTCATGTGACTTGGGGTGACACCACAGCTGTTACCTCCTATGAGGGGATGCAGGGGACGAGAGGAGGTGTTGGGAGGGTGATTGTGGTGGTGGGGGTTGGAGTATGGCGGAAGAGTGTGACGGTGGTAATAAAGGCCAGTAGACAAATCAATTCAAAACTACAAATTGTAGGTCTGTGTTACATTGTTCATCTTATGAACCAAAACAAAGCCATTGCTTGCACTGTCATTAACAAACCACTATGCAACACATACATGAGTGGTGATTAGTGGTGGTCGAAGTGGAGGCTACTACCGTTACCTACTGCTTCTGCAACCAAGTCAACCAATAGGCTGCATTAAACCCTGAGGCAGAGTTTACTATTATTATTATTATTATTATTATTATTATTATTATTATTATTATTATTATTATTATTATTATAGGGGTTGACCAAATAATGGAAACACAAAAAGACAAAGAACTAAATCACAATTACAAAGGCATATGCATACAGTAGGTGAGTCATATTGAGTTGAATGCCAATTAGCAATATGTGTCATCTTGAAAAGAGGTGTGGCAATCATCACCTGTACAATATATGAGTTTTCAAAGCAACATGAGGCAAGTTCTAAACAGACCAAATAGTCGGTCCCCAAATTGCAGGTGCATAGGACAGAAAACTGCAAAATGATTTAATGTGGCACGGGGAAGATAAACTGCATTGGTATTGCGGAGCAGTGGTTGCGAGTTAAGGTTTACCGATAGGGATAAGTGGGCATTTAATACAATACTGCTAAACACCACCAAACTACTGCCTCAAACATGATCACAGGATTGAATCAACACCTCTGTGACAGGACTTCACAAAGCCGGGATTTACAGCACGGCTGCCATTTGGGAATCACTTATATCCAAGGCCAGTGCACAAAGAGGTATAACCTGGTGTAAAGAACGTAGACCACTGCAGTGGAGTAAACTAATATACTCTGACTAGTCGTCTTTCCCCTTTTTCCTACATCAGACCGGGTTTTGTTTGCTTTAAACTCACAATGTCTGTTGCTAACTGTTTAACATGATGACTGATGTTATGCAAAGCCCTGTCATAGGAGTCATGAGGCCCAATGATTGCTCTGCGTGGTAGTATAATGGCTGAGGAATATGAGGCCATTTTACAGGACCAGGTGCATGCTGTGGTGCAAATATTGTTCCCTTATGATGTTCCCATTTTCCAAGATAATAATGCCCTATATATGCTGCTAAACAAATTCAAGAATGGGTTAATGAACATCAGGATGAAGTGAAACAGCTTCCATGGCCTCATCAATCACCAGATGTAAACATTACTGAGCCTATATGGGTGATCCTGGAGCAAATAATGCAAGTTGATTTCCACTTCCTTAATCCATCAAAGAACTAGAGGCCCAATATCCCACTACACACATTTCAGGACTCGTAAGGCAGCAGTCGAAGGAGGATTGAATCTGTTCTGACGGCAGACAGCAGTCCTACTCCTTTTTAGGTACTTGATATTCATATATTGTTAGGTGTTTCTGTTATTTTGTCCACCTCCTGTATATCCATTTAATCTAGAATCTCTGCACAATCTGGTCCTTGATGATAGATGGATTCATGAATAAATCATTTATGGGTTCGTTTGGGAAATCAATCATCATCAAACAGACAAACCATTCATTCATTCATTCATCGGGAATTAACAGGTTTCCGTGGGATTGCTGACACGCTGGATCATCACTGACTCTTACTTTAAACATCCTCAGCTGGGCAGCTGATTCAGCTGATCCCTGGTCTCTGCTAACCATAAACCCTATCTCTGTTTTATCTTCATATCACTGCTACTGTTGATTACTGCAGTTGTCATTCCTGTTGGCGAGAGCGGGGCAGCTGACTGACAACCCCCATAGGCTCTTGGGTGTCCATAGGCCATTTCACATTCATTCGTCCACCAGGAGCCACAGCAGAGGAATCATGTGGAAATATGTGTCATGTAGCACCACCACTTTCCTGTGGTAGTAGATGATATTTTGGGGTTCTGAGTAAAACTGTAAAGGGGTTTTGTGTTGCCGTAATAAAAATGTTTGTTAATAGTTGTATATGTTTTGAGTTGAATGAGATGGGAGCAATGCCAAGTGTTAATGGAACAACTACTTGTGTACAAGAAACAAGACCCCCATGTTTACTTTGTGTTACAGTATATGGCCTTGTATATGAGTAGTATAGTGGCCGTACACAAATAATATGGTGATATGATCTGATAATATATGATGTTACTTTAACATAGAGATCATCATTCTCTACGGTTCCTAATTGCCCTCACACAGATGAATGAACATATATATATGCAACTGTTTTTTTATTTATTGCTTTGTAATATATTCTCAAATAGCTTTGTTTCGTTTTCAAAATTGTTATTACTGTCACATTATGTTTAAATGATTGTTACGTAATCTATTGTAAATGTAATGTAAATTAACCCGATGACGCCGTAAATGAGTTTTAATACTCGAGTATAAATAAAGGAGACGATGATACATACACACATTCTGAAAGTGTTGCCTCTGATTTCATAGTTTTTCATAATACATTCAGCATTGACCTGCATACCCTATAGTGTATACTGAACCAGCACATTGCTCACCTGTCACCCGGTCACTCAGAGGCCAACCGATCATTACAACAGGGTAAATGACACCATTTAGGGAGACGCCAGCCCCAGTGTAACACCTAGAGCCCTTTTATGCCCTGGTTGTTTAATAAGGGAACTAGACGGGAAGTCCCAGGTCAGGGATGCATTTCCTGTTATAACACCTTTTGGGGCTTTAGTAACAGATTATAAGGAGAGTGCCACTTACTGAGGGATTTCCAGAAATCCAACTCAACACTTTATTGTAGTGGAAATATAATGGCTAAATGGCTACACACATTAAAGCAATCCTCTATTTTTTTGAAATAAACAAAAAACTATGGACCTTTTCCACCTGATATGTAAAAAAAGGTTTTAAGCAGTTGTTTGTCTCCTTTGTCAATCAAGGGTGGCCACCTTTTGTTGAACCACATGGCCTTCACAAGTCACCGTTACCCTGACCTCACCACGCAGATGAGATGGGGCGCAGAGTTTCTTCCGACTCTGTTACAGTCGCCGTAAACGCTCCAGAATAGCAACTGATACAGGCATAGTGTGAGAGATTCTTTGAATGAACCATTTGTCTGTTGATGAGTTTGTTTTTGTCTGAAAACAAGAAGAAATTGTAACATAACAACCAACTAAAGAAGCCATCAAAAGAAAGATCTGCAGCTTATAGAATACATTGAATTATACATTGAATCATCTAATGACCTCAGAGCCTCTATCAAAATCCTTTTGTTCCCTCTGTGATTCACGGGGGCGACTCGCCTTCACCTCTCTATCACCTGTTCTCTCTTCTAGCCTAAATGCTGGTGCCCTTTGACCTTTCTGCTCCATTGCTTCACCACACGGGACCAGGCTCCCTGCAACAGCTGTGTCAACCTCAGCCCTGGCAACTGGCGTGCCCAGTGAAGGACAGACAGTTAGTGGCATTAATGTCATACCATGTAATGAGTCAGCAGCATGCTACGTTAGCTGATCAAGCTGTTCACTTTTACTTTTTCACCATTTGTTTCTTTTATTTTGTTAGTGTGATCAAGCGCTGTGGTGACGAAGAAGGTGAGATCACAGCAGTGTAGCACAACATGCTGATTTAGGAGCCCAGTCCACTGATTATCACCTCAAATTATTATTACCAGTCATGAAATCACAGAAAACACATCCGAATAGGGGAGATTTTTGTGGTAGTATGGATGAGATTTCAAAATAAATGGCATGGACGGGGGACTAACGTCAATTCTCTATCTCCCACAGGGAATTTCCTCTAAAGAACAGGGGTTAGGCTGTTAGGTCGTTCCATCCTGTGCACAAAGCTGCTCCAAGTAGAGTACAGGACCTGGTCTGGTGTCAGCTGCCGCTTTATTTATATCATGGACGTCTATGTTATCCACTGTTGGGGAAACTGGTCTGGAGTTAGTTTAACGTCTACCTGCTGTCCCACGGGGAAATTATATACCCTCCTGCTAAGAAAGTGTGTTATGACCTCCCCAAAAGCAGTGGGACATTGGCAATGGGGCAAATGGGTATATGACAGAGGGGAACAAAGTGATTAGCAAACGGGGGCCCCGGCATGTGAACACGGGATAAAAATAACCTCACTGACCCAATTTGGAGCTAACACACCACTCAACCACCCATCTCCTTTCCTGTCATCCTCCAGAAAGACTCTCAATGAATTTGTGAAGGAATGACATTAACCGAATGCACCACTGGATCAGACTCGCGCATCGGGTAAGCAGGAGCAAGCGAACACCTGCTCTAAGAGAGATGGAAATGTACAGATGTACCACGAAGGATCAATGTGATATTTGTAACTCAGATAAAGCAGACGGTGTGTTTAGAACGGGAATATGTCAATATTTCACATGCTGCATGGCCCATAATGAAACAGAGACAGAAGATTGGATGAGAGGTCTTTGACTGAAGGAACATTTCTGCCTGTTGGGACATCATGGCCAAATCCTCAGCCTATACCAGTCATGCCGGTATGTGACAGTGATCAGCTGTCATGTTAAGAGGAACAGTAGGATTATGATTTGTGTCCTGACCATTGTGTCCGGTGTAAATGACCAAGAATTTAATCAGCGACAAAAGACATTTGATATTTCTAGCGCCCAGATATATCTGGCAAGGCCTTGGCGCATAGCTGGCATTAGTGGAAATGTTGAATTTGTGATACACCCTGGCTCTTTGCCACGGGAAATATCGAACAACTGTCAAATTTAGACAACATCCTGTGGCGGAGAAAAACGGGGGCTACAAAGATGCGATGGGTGCTATTTGTGGATGGTGAGTGCCTCTAAAATAGCGAGAGCATTAGGTTTCAATATAAGCCCCCCTCTCTGAGCTCTAGCTTTCTGTGAATGAGGCCCGGGTTCCTATCACACCCAACCCCGGGGCTGATTTTAGAACACAGGTGTTGACCTTACTGGAGCGGCTTGTGCTTGCAGCAGAGGAAAATGAACCCCTGAGCTCGTTTGCCTCTACAGCTGGAGCCGCCGGTCTGCATGGGTGATCACTGCATGGTCACGCAGATGCTTCAAAACAGTCATATTTGAAACTGAGGATGATAACATTAGGCATAATTTAGTCCGTGGCACTCACCGGCTGCACTGTGAGTCAAACGGTGTAGTTTTGGAGAACACTGTATTTGGTAACTCACAACATTAAGATGAGGATTCTACATGTTTTACCAAATAGTTTGTGTATTTTTCAACATATATTAAGTTAAAATGTTCTTGTTTCCTCCCTTCCTACAACACAAGCTACTTTTACATTCACCTTCTGCTTGTCATAGAGACGGGGAGATGGTCACCTTGTGGCCAATGAAGAATTTATGTCTTGTTTTTATGGTGCCATAAGAATACCCATATAGCATATTCACACTCCTCACATATCATAAGCTCTGTTTGCATACGAACAAATGACTAAAAGATCTACTGTGTTTGGTAGACAGTGAACTGGCACAAACATTTTGTAAATATTTAGACTGTCCGACAGTAGTATTTGTTTTGTAACTCCTCAAAGACACAATTCCCTCCAACAGTTCAACTTCAAAGCATCGTGTCATCACTCCTGCAGAGCCACGTGAAACTGAAACGTTTCCCCTTCACTGTCAAAAAGACTAAACGCTCTAATGTACAGTACATTTTGAAAACAGCGAAAGCGCCGTTTCTCAGCTATACTGTAAATGATCCGTGAAACCAGAGTGACGAACCAAAATGGGATGAAACTCAACCTTGCCTTCAGCTGTGACCCAGCGACTGCTGTAACTGCTGTTCTGACTGTACCCCAAACCAATAAAACTCTCCCTGTCCCTCTCCTTCTCCCTTTTTCTTTTTTCTTTCCAAAAAGGAGCCATTGACATTCGTAAAAGAGGGGGTGGTGTGGGGTGAACAGAGGAACGGCAGGGGTGTAGGGTGTCTCGAGCCCAGTGTGAACAGCTGAGAGGTGTGATTTCACAGGCTGGCTCCCCCCTGTCAGGGCCCTGATTGGGCCGGACAGGAGGCGCAGGAGAGGCCCGGGCTTCTAAAGGACACCAACAGGTGGGAGGCCGCTTTGGAGGGGGGCACGCCCGGCGGGATAGAAAAGGCCGGTGTGCAAGGCCTGTTCTGGGCACAATTCACCGGGCAAGATGTGGAGAAGGATGGTTCATCACAGGAGAGGGGAGGTGAAGAGAGGAGAGGAGCAGGGTGAAGTTGAGGAATGGTGCTCAAGAGGTGGAGTGATAGTTTGAGGAGTTTGGCTTGGAGGGCAAAGGCCTCATTCAGGGACCAGGAGTAAGGTTGGTTTATCACTTTGGTCTATGGTAGCAGAGTGGTTTATCCATTATTTTTGCATCTTATTTTTGGTCAGTGGTTAGAGTTTGCAAATAGATAATAGTCATTACACATTACAGGAGTGACCTAAGACGTTTTTCTGTTGAGTCCCAAATCTTCTAGATGCAGATGTAGATGTAGTAGACTTTTGTGTCTTGCTTTCTCTTAGTTATTTTCCTTCATTTGCAGCACCATGTGAGTAGAATCAGGTGTCAAACTAGTTGTTAGAGGGCGTCTCCTAGTTTTACGATAGACACAACAAGAGCACGACGCCTCTGTCAGGTGAGGGGGAAGCGGAGGTGTCGTACAGGAAAGGGTTCATCAGGAAATTAGGTTACTTGAGGTGTGTCTCTCAGAAGAGCCGTCACAGCGGTCACATGGGTTGGAGCTGTGGTTGTATCATCTATAGCAGTGGACAGAATTCTATGTAGGTTGTAGCTGTGTAGGACAGGCGAGCAGAAGTGAGCGGCCTACATCTCAACCCCCACTACTCAACTGGTGTGTGAAGGGGAGCTCCAACGCAATCCACAAGGAGAGACAACGCTTCAGTGAAGGTAGGTAAAGAAATGTTTTCAATGCATTCATGCTCAAATTTCAAATATGCTTAATGACTTTGATTTCACTATCGCTGCTCTCAAAACTCTCAAAAGCTTTTATATCCTGTTGTTGTGAGGGAATAACACAGAACAGGACCTCGGTCTGCTACTAGTCAGTGTTTGCCCCCTCAGAGCTATTTAGACACATGGGATGCTGAAGTTACCATGAGAAACAGTTCAACATCATCATCATTACCCATCAAACAGCTTTGCAGTCTGAGAGCTCTGGTATTTAGCAGCATCAATGTAATGAATGTCTCTTACCATGGTCAAATAATTAAGTTGTTTTTCTCCATTTACCTGTGGAAAGGTTCCTCTCGCTTCTTCCTAGATAACAATAAATGAAAGAAAGTTGTTGTAGTGATAATGTGATAACAAAAAACACACATTTTCAGCCTAGATTTGACTCCCTTTTTATCAGGTAAAACGTTGAATTTCTAGTATGAAGTCTATCCGGAGCAGACCGCTATCTATCACATTGTGTCCAGGCCCGTCCCGCTCTCTGTCACAGTTAACCATTGTTAAGCCGGTTGTTCCCGCTACTCTGCAACTGTGACTATGAAAGGGTGCTTTGTGTCCCAGCAGCAGTGAATCCAGTTGTTGCCCCTTGTGAAGACATGCTTCCTTATATCCCCATATGAATACACCAGTTATGGAATGTAAGGAAGTGTGTGGTTTCAAGGGGAATTAAGCACCACGTTGGGAAGAAGAGACATTCCTCAATTTAATGTAAATTTTGAAAAACTTATTTTAAAAGATGGAATTATATTGTTTGCGTGTGTGTGTGTGTGTGATGTGTGTGTG
>CABFOS010039778.1:0-10493 GCA_900660315.1 Diretmoides pauciradiatus
TATCATTATTTTGTTTTTATTATAGTTATTATTAGGTTTATTATTAGAAGTATAATTATTATTATGTGATTGTATTGGAAGCTTCTATATATCTATTGAAAGTTAACATAATCCATAGTCCTTTATCGTGACCCAACAAACTCACTCATATACATACTATTGAAAAGCTGCAGTTTCAAAAAGGTTTTCAGTCACAGAATGAGGAAGTTTTTTGTCCACCAGAATTTCTGAGAATCTGACTTGTAGAAGCGGTTTTTCATCCAAACCAAAACTTCTGCAGCAGCAGTTCTTCAAATCCCTCGATACAGCATCTGAACTGTGACGTGATGCGAAATGAAAGACACGCAGCCCTAAATTCATCCAGTGGTGACAGAATTCATGTGGTTTGTGTTTCATGCTCAAAGTAGAAATATACGCCCCCTTGTAAGCATATAACCTTCCAAGAGAGCAGCATTATTCTACTGTTGGGTCTATCTTGGTTAAGTAAGTAAGTAAGTAAACAATTATTATTAGCTTTGATGTTGCCCTGAATAGCACTCAATTAACAATGTGGCTAATGAGCCCATTAAGGATGAAAGTGTTCTCAACAGGTATGAGAGAGGATACTGCTGTTTTCTGAGTCTCAGTTCTCAGCATTGAATAACGGTGCTCTTTCTCGTTTGCTTCAAAGGCCTCTGTAGCTCCGTCATATAGAAAGGAAAGTTAAATAAAGGTTTACCAGGAATTTAAAAAAAAATCCTAAATATGAGATATATTAGAAAATATCCTCCACAAATAAAGAGCCAAACATATTTTTTTAAACAGTAATTGCTCAGTATTTGGAGGGAAATGAAAAATGAAATAAAACAATAAAGAAAATATAGATACTGTAGCAGCTGCATATTCTTATTGTCATAGTCATTGTGACAAAAAAAATTCCTTCCTCAAAATCCTTCTTGTCAAAAGATTTGATTTAGATAACTTCTGAAAGCTCAAAAGTGACTATGTTTTGTTAATTATGAAGCCAGTTTGTTTTAATTTAATTTGGGATCAATTTTAATGTGAACTAACCTAAATGGACAGTAATTGCTCATGAGGAGGGATAGGACGTTGGGCAGACGGTAAAGTGAAAATGGGAATGTGGGAGGTGTGCGATGTAACATTTCAGTCCCAACACTTCAGCTGTTCCTCTGAAGGACTTCCCACTGAAATGCACACACGCTCTCTTACTCGTGGATCATTTCCAGACTATTTGGTGCTGATTTCAAACAGTTCTTGTTAACCACCATCAGCAATTCTTTGTTTCAACAGTGTGTTTTTTTCCAGTTGACCTTAAAATATCAAATATCAACCTCACATAACAAAACTTTAAAACGTGTCAAAAATATACCCTGAACTGCCATTTTTCGCTCTTCAAAAGCTCTGCAAACACAAACTTTTAAATCAGCGTTTACTTGTATGCAGCTGAAAGGGAAAATGATTTTTTTTAAATGGCATTCAAAAACAGCGCCATGCAACACTAAAACGACAACGAGTAAATAAGATGATATAACAGTACGTTGAATGAATTTATCTATTTGTAAAACCTGCTTGTCTGCAGAAGTTTCCGAATGTTATCAGTAGTTTCAGCTCAAGAATAGCTTGAGGTGTTTTGAGTGTAAATCCGTCTAAAGCTGCCAGCACTGACATACACAGCATATGCTAAATACAGATAAGAGTATTTTTAATAGATCTGCAAAAAGTCTCCCCCACATCGCTCAATGGATGTGCTTTGAATGTAGTTGATAAGTTGGCTTAAGCTGAATGCTGTATCCCACATGCAACATTGTGCTACTGGGTGAGCCCATCATAAAGTCGCTCCCAGTAAAGACCACTTCCAGGGGAGGGGATTATGGAGAAGCCTTCGAGATCAGCTTAATGTCTTACTCCAGTTTCTCATTATAAATAGTACCATGTTACGGAAAAAGTAGACACTGCCATGTGGAAAAAAACATCTTTACGCCATTTGTTTACCTACAATGTCAAACTGGAAAAAGAAGTGTGGTGATATTTTATTTCCTTAAAACAGTTTTTATGATGTGCAAAATGTTCTCATTTCAATAGAACACCAAAATAAAAGTTTTTAAAAAATGGAAATGTCCTCTCTGAAATGGAAATGTTCCTTCCGAATCAGTGATGTGGTGTTATATAATAATGCATATGTTAGAGGAAGAAATGAGCAGAAATAAGTTCAACAATGAGCCGTTTTACTAAGCGACGTAGAGACAATAGTGAAGTTACAACGCAGTCCGATGTATTAATTTATGTAAGTTGGGTGAACTGAGGTCATGAACTTTACCACTGATTATTTTAGATGTGTGGTGGGAATTCGGTCACTTCCAGTTTCATTACATTGATGAAGTTATATCCTTTGTAAGTCAAATAAAAATTCATTGACATTTATGAATTTAGTGTGAAAGGGTTTTAACAGTCTAACTTTTTTTAAACAACTAAATTTCACACTTTAAGTTATGACATTTCTGAGTTGAGTTTCAACAGTCGAACTAAATTTATAAAAATCTTTATGCTTTGTCTCTGTTTCTCTTCAGTCCTCCTTAGTTCATCTGATTGTGTGGGTGAAGAGACGAGAGGGGCAGCTAAGCCTCTTTAATGCTTCCGAGCCACTTAGAGAGCTGAAGCACCGTCCTGTTGTCCTGTTGCTATACTACGGAGAACAAGACACTCACTTGTGTGTTACAAAATGGCATCTCTCTATAACGTCTCTTCTCAGATCCATATATGAAGCAGTAACTGTTAGAACGCTTTGACAGTTCCTGTATTTCAAGTTGCAATGGCTTAAAGTGCAAAAAAATCAACTGATGCAGATTGAATATGCATCATATATTTTTGAGAAGTTATGTTTGATAAGTAATACTGACAAAGGAACAATTATAATGCTAAACTAATGTCACTTCATTTCACATGACCACTTTACTCTTAATTTTACACATTTACTCCCTGTGTGAGTAAAAAATAAGGTGGAGACTTTTTATCATCTGGACACTACAAAATCTATGATTATCCTTTTTGGATTTTCTTTTCTTGCGTTATTTCTAAATAATGAACTGTGAAGTCAATGTTTGCTCAAACAAATCCTTTATTGGTCTGTCATGTGACCTTTACTTTAGATGGCAAATGAAATCAAATCTTAGATTGTATGTTCTTCAGTAATATGGAGATGTGCGCAGTTCCAGATATATGTCACGGGGGCCATCTCTTCTCTGCCTTCTTAATAAGGCAGTTCTCCAGACTCTACTGTAATATATTTCACCAATAAAGCGTCTCCAAAGCCAGCGTGGCCTTTTGACCACCGCTGAGAACGTGGAAAGCAGCGGGCCGTCTTTGCTAACTAGGCTTACTCTCTAATATTAGATACCTGTCCCCTGGCTTTTCACAGAGGGGCTTAGCAGTTGATATTTTCATTTGGTCCTGCCAAGATGCGACACCCCCGCTTTAATCTTGTGTTTGACGTTAAGCGCTCTGTTCATGAAAAGTCTGGCTGAACTTCAACCTTGGGGTGGTGCTGTCATACAAAAATGATGTGGTGGGGGAGTGAAACTGCCGGGTCTATCCTTGACCTCTCCCATTGGCCTGCCAAAGTCTTTCCTCTGCCCTTCTTAATCAGGTGGGACCCTTTCCCTTCTAGAGTGGAAGATACTCTCCTGGACTAACTGCATCTTTTATACTAACTGGCGGAGATGTGCACGGATAGAGAAATGGGATGACGGGAATGTGAATGATGTTTCTATAGGCTTCTCGGTGTCAAAACATTTGCGTCATAGGTCCGTAAAGAAAACAACAGCAGCAGTAGTACTCAGCCTCGTGCTTGTATATATATCTGGTAATACTATGGATCTTTGAAGGGAGAACATCTGCTGTTACTGTGTGTTTCTAAATAAAGAGTAGAAACATCAGCTACAATCAAGTGCAATTAAGTAACTTTATTATCCCATCAAAACGCAGCTCTCTCTTTTCCATGTCGCACCACAATTACAAATATTAACAAACCGTTGACGTAAATAGACAAACAATCAATGTTTTTTATACACTTTCCCCCTGTTGATGTCTCTGTCGACCCTTTTGAGAATGAAAAAGGACAATATGTTGGCATTTCTGTGGCGTGAGTACTCAACAAGGCCACGAGGATCATATACTACTTCCAACACCATCATGTTGGAATAAGATTGTTGATGCTTAATAGTTCGGCCATTTGAAAAATGTCCACAGCATAATGCCACTGATAGACGCAATTACTAAGTTTACCATCTCGTTTTATCTGGCAGACGTCAGTGTGCATTTGCAGGTATTAAACCTGTTTGAAAATATCTTAAGGAAGACGCCAACACGCAGAAGTGAGCTAATGAATGTCTTCTGAGTAAATACGCCTCCATGGGGCTCCGGGTATCGGCTGCGTTTCCATGTTAGTATTTATCTTGATGTTGAGGACAAACAAGCCACTTCTCTGCAATCGTTCAGATGAGTTTCCCTACTGATTGATGTGTGGAATCAATTGCTCCCCATAGCATCCATGTCACTCTATTACCACACTGCCTGGTAATGATAGGCTGTTCTCCAGAAGATTATAGAGCTCTGTCACAAAGCAACAAAGACTTCTTCTCTCTGTCTGACCTGCTCCACAATCACTGAGAATAGCCTCATCTTTACACTGGAGGTAAACAGAAATGTTGATGGGGTGTTTTTCATTATATTTCAAATACTGATTTTTTTTGATGGTGTAATGTGACAAATTGTTAATATGATTGAGTAACTGAATAAAATATGTTGTATTATTATGTCTTTTATATATACATTCATAATTGTACCTTCTGCTGGACACTATTAAACTAATATTCATTTGATGTAATTTGTACTTGTTTTATTTTAACATTCAGCATCAGCATCATCAAAAACATGTATATATTCAGTGTTAAAGTGAGATTTAAGGTTTCATCCATATCATCCAAACAACAGGTGTTTCTCACATAAATGCCCCTCTGTTAGCTGTCCTTTTTTGTCACCAGCACTCTCCAATTACCGAGCTGACTACCATCCAAAACATGAAGTGCCAGCACCATTTCATCATTACCACCATAGTTTGTGGCGATGTAACACACAGTCCTGATCCTGACCACACACGATAAAAGATGAGTTCTTCAACTATGTCTTTGAACTTTACAAGCTGTGTTTCTCTGAAATGACTAATTGAAAAGTCTTATAATGGCTTAATATGACTTTTTTTCTCCAGGTTGACCCCAATCACTGGAGTATTCCTACTGTATGTGCTGTATTTAATTACCTACAGTGAAATTTGATTACCAGAAAATATGGTGCATATGAAGTGATTTCCTGCCCTAAGTAATATTATTCTGTATAGTTAAGAGTTGGAAAAAGATGACATGAGACTTCAGTGGAGACAAAAGGCACCGGCTAATGAGACTGGTTAGTGATTCAAATTTATGGAGATTTTATTAATTACAGACACCTATCTTTCATCTGTACCGTTTGGTGGTGAGGTAATTAAAACCAACAATGACAATCAGTGGAAAAGCAAACAAGATCAAAGAAGGCATTGCGGTCTGGAGAAAGTCGGTGATGGTGAACTGGGCCCATGCAGCCACAGGCAACACGGCCTCGTTAGAGTCAGACTCTGTCGATCACCAATTAACCTGCTTTGTTTCCCTTCAGATGTAAGCGTGCATCAATAACGCTTTTCCTCTGCTCTTGAGTGATGAGGTTGATGCGTGATGTTTGGCTCTGGGTGACCATCAGACACATCATAAGCGCTGTCTTGTACCATAAAGCAATAACGTTTGATTGGTATATTGGAAAGGATGATTTGGAATCCGGTGACACTGCAATTACACCGTCACGTCTTTTGAAATAATAATAAAAAGGACAATATTTTACAGAGAACAACTTGAAGCTTTCATCTTCGTGATCGGAATCTTAATACGGGATATGTGAATCAAACGCGTTCTCTACCCCTTCGTCCCAAGTTATTGACCCCATCATCTTTATGTGTAAAAGGTTTTTTTCCTAATACCTTTCTATTTAGCGTATTCTGACATTGATGACATTGTTACAAGAAAATATGAACTACATCTCCCATCCAACTTCTTCCCCCAAATGAAGGTTCTTCCTTAAAGCATTGGAATAGATCCCAAAACGTTGCTGCTAACAACGAACCAATGGAGTGACCGTAATATGGACAACAAATGGACAGTCGGTCTTAACTTTTATTATGAGCAATGGAGGTCATATTTAAAATGAGAGATTAGCCGCTCATCACAATATTGGTGGATTACCAACTACCTGCAATGAAAGCGACCTCTGGCTCCGGGTCGATAAGAGTTTGACTGCGTTTCGAATTAATTTTCCTCAGCTTAGAGAGCCAGACTCTTATCGTGTTATTGATCACACCGTTAATCCATAACCAAGCTCATCCTTTCCCCCGTGGAAAGAGCAAGAAAATATAAAAAGATCACTGTGGAGGACTCTCGACTCTATAGAACAAAATGGAAGCGGGTTAGAAGTGATTAGAGTTCATTATTTAAAAATACAACCCCCCCAACTATTGTTTCACTTGTCAGTTCATTTTGCACTGATGTGTGTGTGTGTGTGTGGGGGGGGGAGGAGAAGGGTGTGTTAGTTAGTTACTTACTTACTTACTTAGTTACATATTGTTCAATTCTTTTACAGCAAAACGTATTCTGTCCTGTATTCCGTTGACCTGGGTTGTATTTATACAAGAGGATTGATTGATTGATTGATTTGCCAGCAGCAGGAACCCTTCACATCTCAACTGCTCTCTCTGTTTGTCTTTTCCAACAGAGGGTCCTCCACTGCGGTGCCCTCTGACTCCGGGGTTCAGGATTTGTCTCCAGTCCAGTGACCACAAACAACTCCTGGATTGCTGTAAATGTCAGTGCAGTGGTGTCTCCGCCCTCTTCCCTGTGAACCATAGGGCTGCACTCAACCTGCACTAATGTGACACTTTCATGAGAGCTCCATTATCAGTTATTCTGTGTTTGATATCGCAGATTTCCTCCTCATAATGTGTCTGTACCAACTGCAAAAAAACAACCTGAATAACTATCATCAAAGAAACAGCACTGAGTAATCTCTCTCTTTTGATTCCAAACTTCCTTTCAAAACGTAAACCTACGGAACTGAATATGATCCTAAAATTTGAAATATTTTAATCGTTCCACATGTTCTTTAGGAAATCTCAATCCACAGTAGATTTTAGACACAGACCTCACAAATATATCATCCATAGAGCCGCAGAATGAAAACTGACCCATTTAGTTCACAAAGCAGCTGGTACCATCTATCATGAGGTAAAATATGCACCTATAATAAATAGTATTTCATGTTCTTAAGGCACTGGTTGTAATGAAGCCCATTTTGAAGCACTTTGACTCACCCTGCCCCCACCCATAAACACACACGCTCCCCTTTTTCCCGCTGTGGGCCTCCCGAGGTTGGTGTCTCTGCGTTAGGACTCTATTGTTGCCTACTGCTGGATAATGCCCTTATTAATTGTACCTCTTTGTAAGGTGTCAGCTGTAGCCTCAGATTGAGATGGATGGATCTCTGGAGTCTGCTCCCCGGGCCCTCCACAGACGCCCTATATCTTTGCACAGCACACAGACGCAGCCACCAGAGCTGCACCACAGCACTCGCAAACGCTCAACTAAAAGAGAAGATAAACATAGATTTTTAATTATTCCACCAAAAAAAAAGAAATTCCTGTTTTTTCATTGATATACGCAAAAGATATACACTTTAATTACCTGGATATCCAAGAGTAATAGTAGTGATGAAATATCTTTTTATTGATTATTTTAGTGTGTTGCTACCGGTTAATTAGGTGGATTGAAGCCTCCATGAGATCAACAGCATTAACATTAAATCCTTTCCCTCTCATTAAAGGAAACAGAGTCAATTTAATTAATGCATATTAATCCCGGCTGATGCTCATTTTAGCTTAAAAAAAAGCAATGCAGTTTGGACTTCAAAATCATCCATTTCAAACATAGAAGTTTGATCACTGCCCGTGGGCGCAACACACACGAACCTCAGTGTGGAAACTGCGGCGACATTTCGCATGATCTTAAGCTCTACTAATGGAATGGCGGTGGCGGCGCTAATTAGACTTTCAGCCTTATAGACATGATCACCAATGATATTGTTTACCTGTTAATGTGGGTTGGATTCAATGACAAAACGACACGAGGAAAATTGCCCAAACATATATAGTATGAAGTTGACGGGTTTAATTTCTTGTTTGGATGTAGCAGCAGTGGCTGTGAAATGTCAATGTTACCACTTTAACTGACTCAAACATCATGATTTGTCTATATTGGGTCCAAAATACTACTAAATACCCCATCCACCCTTTTCCATTGGTTGTTGTGGAGTTACCCAGCATGCACTGTTACACATAAAGGTTCCTTGAGGTAAAGAAACTCTATGTTTTGATACCAAACATCAAACATGAAAGATGCACATTAGCAAAGCTGTCTGGGAAACTATGAGACACTTCACCAGGACTGTTAAGGTTATAAGTTGACTATGAAGCTCCACAAGCAACAGATATGTTCACAGGAACCTTATGGATCCTTGAGTCACCTCTCACTTTTACAGTGTCTGTTTCCTGACTGGAGATCAAGCAAAGACCTTATTCTCACCAGTGACACACAAAAATAAACAGAGCTGTCAGAAAGCAAATATGACCTGGTCTACCTCAAAAAAAAAGTGTTTGATAGAGATAACTATGCTAGCACCTTTAATCTGCGAGCCCCTGATAGGAATAAATGATCTACTAGTCACAGGCGTCTGGCCGACGTAAGACAATGTAACACAACTTCCTGAGAGGAGTTTCCAGGGTTATCTGACCTGGTTGTGACCTATCAACAGGTCATTTTACTCACTGTGGGGATGTTCATGCTCCATTGTTTTTTGAGTTCACCTTAGTGTTAATTGTTGAAAACAGATTGGGTACTTTCCAGCATTTGTCTGTCAGTACCTCATAGTTACAGCAGTCTGGTGATTAACAAAGTCCGAGTTTGAGAACATTCCAAAGCAAGAAAGAGGAATTGGAGATGTCAGTCATCTTTCAGGTACTGTCGTTACCTAAATGCCCTCCACTGCCATCCAGATATACTCATGTCATTCCTTCCTTATAGTTGCTCCAACAGTAAAGTGGAGTATTCAGTTATCCTCATTGAAAAACCTTTGAAGGATACAAAATGCATTTTTGTTATTGTCAAATTTGGTCATTTTTCTTTTTTTTATCCACGTTAGAAAAAGAAACAAAACGTGCAAATTTTCTTATACGCTTCTTATATTCAATAAATGAGCATATATTCTCTCAGGGAATTTAATGCAGTGTAATTCATTGCTTCTTTCGAGGCACTTCATCCACAGTCCTTCTCAGAAACATACGATACGGGCAACTGCACCGGGAGGAGACTGAAGTAGGGAAAAAAAAGAAGCACAGACCAGAAAATGGAGATCCATTCCCTTCAGATCCCATTTAGAGAGGCGCTGCACATTTTTAAAGTGTCAATTGTTTTTGTCTCTTGAAGTGTAGATGGAATGTTTGAATTCCAGTATTAACTGTAGTGCCTGCTGAGTTAAATTATGGTCCCTGGGCTGTGGGGTGGGAGTAATCAATAAGAATACATGAGGCAATGTGTAATGTGTCTGCTCCTAGCAGCAGGGACACTGTCCCCCTTACCCTGTCCCCCAGCAGGTTAGATAAATATGATACTGAAACAGGGCACACTGGATTATATGATATCAATGTAGAATCAGGAAAGTGCTATTACACTCCCTAACCCACTGTGAGTACTATTGACAAGGTTGGCTTTGAACATGGTGGTGTATTACGCTCTCTCTCTCTCTCTCTCTCTCTCTCTCTCTCTCTCTCCATATGTCACTCTCCCTTTCCTCTCTTTTCCTCTCTCTGCATAATGTGAAAGCCACAGGAGGAATGGGATCTATATTTCATTGAGCTTTGATTCAAACGGTTATTTTATGCCGGTTCATTGAAGTTCTGTTTATTGCACCCACAAGTTAATCTGAGAAGTGTATGTTGTGGTCATAATGTCCACATTTCCCAACATAAACATAAAAAACCTGATAACCTAATCTGCAATCAATCTACAACTGAATTGATTGATTGAATGGTCCATGACATTCTCATAACATTTACCTATTGATAACTAGATTTTTTTTGTCTTCCAGGATGACCCAGTCAAATGTTCAACCAATTAAGCAGTGTACTGATCTTGTTTGGCTGCACTAGTTGGTCATACAGTAACCTCATATCACTGATCTACTCACAGTATTGATTAACTCCTCTTCTTAGGTGGTGAAAGGATCAAACATGGCATCTCTAAGAGGCTTTTATCAGTGTCCACTTCAGATAACCTTCTACAACCCGATACAGCGCTTCCCAGAGGTTG
>CABFOS010039791.1:10666-21106 GCA_900660315.1 Diretmoides pauciradiatus
AGCTGGAGTCTGGTTTCTTCCCGGGATGTTATAAGGGGTTGGACATGGCTGAGAAAGCTTCTTCTTGATTTTAGTCATTGTGTGGGGGGTTGACGTCCATGAAGGATGTGGCGTTCGTCTGTTGTGGCTTTTGTCATCTCGATTTGACTTCCACGGACAGACTCCGATTGTTGTTCTAAGTGTCTGACAGGATCCCGACAGAGAAATAAAACGTTTTTCTTTACCTTTCGCTTGATCCGATCTGTTGTTATTGTGTTAGCATCCATGTAGCACCATGTAACACGGTTCAGCTCTAAACAGATAACAAAGATGTAGCTGCAACAAGAGGTCTCACGCCTTGCTACTGTATATTTCACAACAATGATTCTCGTTCTCTTCAGCGCTACCAGCAGTGCTTACTGAATATGGGACCAATTTCAAAAATTATTTTCCCCACCAGTCACGTAGACACGACCATGGGAAAATAGGTGCCAGGTGGGAAAATACCTAACTTATCCTTTAATGATCAATAGTCCTTGCAAATCTTGTTCCTGGTGGCTGTTTAAAAAAACAATGGCTGAGTCAGAAAGCCACGTAAAGGAAAATACTGCTGAATTTCAGCATTCAAATGCCATTCTTGTGTCCTAGAGATGAATCTCTAGTGGTGAAAAATTACCTGTCTCCCATAACAGGAAACAAGCTCCAGTTCTTTATATGTTACATCACACTGATATAGATCACCATAGTGAATGAAGTGGAAGACCAGTGCAACCAGAATAATAATGGGTTTACAGCTATAATTCAGATTACAAACGTCGTACTAGGGAAATAGGCAAAAATTCATTTGGGTGTAAAAGTGTTTCAGTGAATCAACTGGACATCACAGATCAGACTTGGATCTTTGGTTTCTAGTTTAAGGAAATACTTCCAAAATACAGACTGGAATGCCCAAGGTCATACGAGCAATATGTGAAGTTTTATCCTCCTTTTAAGATGAAAACCACAACTGGGAATTTGAGGAGTTTGTAATTTTCAGTAACGATTACCTTCCCTCTACAGCCAGGAGTCATTTTAAAGAAATGCCACTGGGCACGCTCACCGTCATGCTGTTTGATGATGTAACAACATGCTAACTGTACATTTACCTCAGATGTCATTTTTGTTGAAATGTCTGAGACTGAACTAAATTACAGCAATGTAGCCTGAACGTGCTGTTTTTCACCAACTCTGTCATTACCAACAGCACTCAGTGCCTCCTTCCTTATATTTGTAAAGCAGGTAGATCTGAGGGGATTGAAGTGGGTCTTTTCTCAATTTTTCAAGCAGTCCAGTATTATGTTACAAGTTTAGACAGTTGTCCAGAACCAAGGCTATGTATTGGTCCTGTAAGATGTCTGAGCACAATTTCCATTGTGAGATTTAGGGCATGAAAATGACAACCACCAGCTAACCACTGTTTGTAGTTGTTTTTCTTCCAAAAAGACCATCAGCTGGTTAAGGTTGGTAAGTTTCAGAAACCACCTGTCACTTTGACTAATGACTAAAAATCAGTTTCCCTGAAGTCCAGTTGAACTTAATCAGGGTGCCTGCAAGTTTCATCAACTCGGTAACACCTTTTTAATGGCAGAATGAAATATGACTTGAAAAAACATTGAGTTTAGATAATATAATTTGACATTTTATGACCTATTCAGGGCTTGGAGGCACTATGTTAATGTTCTCAACATGAGATAGGGAAATCAAAAAACAACCCTTGAAAAGTCACCAGAGCCATTTTATGAGAAAGTGCTCTGTGAAATTGTCTACTCTAAAACCTAGTAATATGGGCTGTCTGAGAAATGTCTTTGGGTTATGAATCTTGTCAAATACATCACTGACTTTTATACTGTATGTTTGTGGCTTTATTGTCTAAATTTCAACTCAGGCTGTAAACCATTACACAAACAATCATTCCAACTCACTCAACTGGGACACACAAACGATGTGAATAAGAATGTTTACTGATATGTTCTGTCATATTTAGAAGTCAGTTTCACATTTCATCAACATAACCATGAATATTTTGTCACTTATCAAATAATAACATGGGGGGGGATCAAAATGCTTCTGTTGGCAGTCAGCCTTGTTGAAGGACACTTTCAGTATCAAGAAAAAAGAATCACTTGGACCCGTATTAACCATGTGTTTCAGAGTAAGAAATCAGTCATAACTGCCTTAACTCTGACCTTTAGGCTTGAGTAATAGCATATTATCAACCTTCTTAACCTAGAGGGGAAAAAATCCCAGTACACACAAAGAACCTTCCTCAGAAACTAAAGTTCTTGCAGTTTAAATCTTTTTGGCAACAGGGAACATGCAGCTATGCAGCAGTGATTTGGGTCCCTTAGCCATGTTTGAGTCAGACACCAAACTTTGATTTTCTTCAGTGTCTCCGCTAGTATGCAGATTAATTCATTCTGCACCATTAAAGAAGGCTGCCAAAGGCCAGGCCTAAACTATTCTTGTCACATTCAATGTAGAGGGACTTCTTATAATAAAAAATAAGACAGGCCTACAGTGTAAACAATGAGAGCAAGATGCAGCACAGGATGAACCTCATTTAGAAAAGATGAACTATGATTTGATCATACTTGACAGCAGACAGCTCAGTCGGTAGAGCATAAGACTCAGTCTCAGGGTTGTGGGTTCGATCCCCACATAGTCTCAACAATCACCTGTGCAAGTCGCTTTGGATAAAAGCGTCTGCTAAATGACAAATGATCTGTATAGATTAATTGGTTTGTCACTTTGAGAGCTATCAATATATATATATAACTATTTTCTGTACTACATTTTGTGTTTCTGCCTCAAATTATGTACATATGGCTCTTTGGATTTGCTGAATCTAGTGAAAAATACCAAAACTATAATTATGTCATTTTTGCAGCTCAGTGTCGTAAAACTGGGATGTGATACATTCTCAAAGGAGAACTTGTGCTCCTTGCTAAAGTGTGAATAGAACGCTTCATAACTACCTCTCATGTCCAACTCTAGGTTGGGACTAGTTGTAGTTCTAGATTCCTAGAAGGGATTCTGAGACACATGATGAATAGGGGCCCTGGTCAAACTAAGAGGCACAAACTTCTCTTCCATTGGCTACCTTCACATACAGGTTTGAATTATTGAGCCCAAATTAAATTTAGTTGAACTGTTGAATAAAAAGTCACAGTCACTGGTTTTAATTGAATTGCTTACAGGAGGTCAGTAGCTTTGGAATGAGAGTAAGTTCATCCTATTACAAGCTGCATGTAAACATAGTCACTTATCATGACAATTACAGTCAATCTACTGTAGGGCAAAATGAAATGGCTGGAAAACAAGCGATAAGTAAGGTGCTTCCACGGCAGGGCAATGACCACTAAAAGTAAACAGTGTAGCTTTGAAACAGAGAAAGTCAGTGTGCAGCGTGAGAAACACAGTGAAGCAAGTATATACTTTGGGTGGGACTTTTATCAGCATTGAAATAATGAAGAGAAGCAAGTGTTTTGGCAAATCAGTGCACAGGCAGAAGTGAAATAGTTGACACAGCATAGTCCAGCTAACACTAAATAATAAAAGGAGCATCTGTTAAGGCAAGGGGAGAACATTTGAAAAGACATTTTTCACATGCAAACTGCACGGAATATTAATAAGGCGCATTTCAAGAAATAATAGCTAAAGCAGACAAGCATTGAAATATCAAGCGTTAGGTATCAAAAATAAACTGAGGTGCCATAATATACACAATACATAAAAAAATGTCGCCAGATTAAAATCGTGCAGTTATTCGACTTTCCTTTTTCTCGGTCTTCGGTATTTTTTTTTTTTTAGCAAGTCTGGCAGTACTTAAAACAACCCTCTTCTGTAAAGCTCCATAAGGCACATGCCTTTTACATACTGGTATCCTGAAACAGTCCTATCATGTTGCTACTCTTTATAATATTGTTTCCAGTTACATATATACAAAATCGTAAATCTTCCTAAACAGATTTCTTCTTTGCATAAAATTGTTATTTCTTTATGTGCCGCTTCTTAAATGAAAGAATCAGATTGATTTTGATAAGCTACATGTAAAAAGTTTGTAACAGCACGCACATCCAAAAAACGATGAATACTAGGTGCTAGACAGTAACAAATGAGAATGAAGAAATAGAGTCCGCACACTAGATAATGCTCCCATGAACATTTATTCGTTCATACCACCAACGTGACGTTTCAGGCACAATCCCTTCTTCAGACATGAAGAAATGCCCGAAACGTCACGTTGGTGGTATGAATGAATAAATGTTCATGGGAGCATTATCTAGTGTGCGGACTCTATTTCTTCACTCTGATAAGCTACATGTAAACATAGGTGAAATGGAATGGATCATATTTTGAAGATAAACCTCCTCTACAAACGTAAGGCTTGTATGAGCTTTCCTGAGGAAGCTCTTTATTTCAATGTCTTCTTGCAATACTCTTCTTTTATAAATCTTCACACTCAAAAAATACAGCAATACATTTTGTCTTGTAAAGGTGCAACATAAAGAATAGTGAACAACTGTTCATCTTTCTTGTGCACCATAGATTTGGCCAGCTATCTGTCTCCATCTAGAGGTCTCTCATAGGTATCACCAGTGGCTGTTGTCAGGGTAGCTTGGCACTGCCGCGGGGTACTGGGGAAGGCTCGGGCCTTGGGCTGTTTCAGCAGCTGCATTAAACCCTGCTTCCCTCACGGGCGCACTCTTCCACATCCCGGTGCTCCACTCTTCCTGAGCACGGTGAAGACTCCCACCACCGCCGCGGTACAGTCCGTTGACCTGCCGGATGCAGAGGAAGCAATAGGAAATCATAATGCGTGTGTGGGTGTCAAGCAGTAATGTAATGGTGTGCATGTGTTCCAAGTGTATGTGCATGTTTATACGCATGCGAGTGTGCGCTTTTCTGTGTATTTGTGGGACTCACCTTAAAGAGAATCAGTCCCATTAAAACAGTCACCAGAGTGAAGAGCAGAGCTGTGATGAGCATCACTATAGCGGAGCCCACGTTGTATTTGAAACACATCATTGTCGCAACCCAGCCGCTTTGATGTGTTGGTGAGAGTGAGGTGAGGTAGTAGGGGTTAGTACACTGTATGGCATTAGCACACTGGTTAAAATACAAGTGATTCATGAAATAAGCCATGAAGCAGTGCAGTGAAGAAACTGATGTGTTGACATAAAGCTCTGCTATATAGTGTAACATTAACACATCATACACTGTGCAGTATACGACATCGATGTTGACAGGTGTTCTACAAGAAGGCAGACAAGGTTGAGAAAGTAATCCAAAAAAATCTAAAAGGAAAACAAACCTCTTGCACAACAAGTATGTTTGAATGGTATTCATACACAAATGTAAACATATTAAGATTGCATTTGTATCTGTTTATTTAATGTGTGTGCAGGGCTTGCAGTTCTGTTCTGATTTACCTGATATAAAAAGCTGCAATCCCTGCACCAATCACGACAGAGAGCATCTACCACTGCACAGACTCTCATGTAACCATCCATTGTGCTAGGCAGAGCACCTACACAGAGATGTGGGTTTGCAGGGGTGTCCGGGGTGATGGCCACATCACAACAAATTTGAGTAAATTAGACCCAACACCTCCAGAAGACTCAACAGTATTTTTTGGCATCCCAGAAGCCCCATCCTCTATATCCATATTCAGCACCCATCAGACCTCATCTTCTACTACATTACACCGGCACTAGTCTGTATCTACACAATATATACACCGGGTTCCTATAGCTTTTTGCTAATCAAATTCTGTGACTTTTCAAGACAATTCCATGACCTAAAGCGCAATTTCCATTACCAATACTTGTCAGAGAGCCTATGTTGCTTTTACGCTGAATATCTGATCTTAATGTCCAAATTCTTATTTCTGTCAACAACTATCACTTAGGACCAATACTATCAGGAAATATCTGATTTGGGTTTTATTCGTTAAAGGGAAGTGGCTCAACAAGAAGCCAAGCTCGACAATAAACATTTCACTGGTTGGGAAAAGAAAATTCCCATGACATTTGAAAAACTCCATTTTCCATAACTTTTCCAGGTCTGGAAAACGTTTTTGTTGGTTTGTTTTTAAATCCCATGACTTTCCCAGGTTTTCCATGACAGCAGAAATCCTGTATATAGCCCACAACCTTTTACCCCATAATACCCACATTCAACATCAACAGGCTGAGGGAGAGTTGGCCGGACTAGAAACAGCTGGCTCAGCAGTTCAGAAAACTCATTTTATCGGCAAACAATAGAGGTGAATATGTGAAAAGAGCTGTGGATGGTGTATGACTACTAATTCTGTTACCATGGCAATGTCATCATGTACTAAATTAAGGACTTTAAATTAGTTAACAAATGCAGAGGCCCATACTTTTGATCCCAACCCCAGCAACCCCTGACATAAGACCTGACCAAAACTCCCAAACTCCTTGATGAAACTGGTAGGCCATACGGCAACAAATTCAAAGTTGAATTTAAGGTTTGGGGGAGTAACAACTCACCAAGTTCCCCAGCCAGAGAGACCTATAGTCTGGAGGAGGGCCAAGATACACTGAAGAAAGAAGATGAAGAAGAAGGCCATGAAGTTGAAAGAGCTGTCAGCCCTATAAATGAAGAAAATGGGAGAAAATAAAGGGAGAACAAAAAGAAAACTGGTAATATAAATGTGTCTCATTAGTTGCCAAATGCCAACAAGTGCACATGAATTTGGCTCGAATTATCAACACATCAACAACTACATATGATGCCCGCAAGTGATAAAGCCACAGAAAAGCAATTTCCTGACTTAAAGAAGATGGTGCAAACACCAATTATGAAAGGAGGCCCCAGGGCACAAAACAAGCATGTTTTACATTTCTAGCCCTCATATTCGCAGTGTTCACACAGTTTTGTGTTACTTTTCACCAACATGACCACTTATTATACATACCAAGGCTGCATTTAAAAGCATTTCGACAGTTGTACTCCCATTAAAGCAAGAGGGCAAACTTGAATCACATCTTTTACTAATTTCTAATGATAGGAAACAATGCAGGAGTTGGGGCTGAAACTTGAAAAGTTGATGATATTGGTGGTTGGAAGTTTATTTTAAAATATGAATTCTTAAAAGATAATAATCTATCTGGCAAAACATATAACATACTATACTATATAATACTATACAGCTTAAACAACCAAATTCTGAGAGTAATGGGTCATCAGACTTGGCACTCACCTAAAAGCTTTGTAGAGTGGTCTGAACCAGCAAGTGTAACTGCAGGGACTGAAGAGGATTAGCCAGAGCAGGGAGAAGCCAAAGTCGGTGGCACCTCCACCTACAATCCACCATGCAATGCATGAGATCACATTCATGCACAGTGTGCCTGAATACACTGCAGAGGGAAGAAGAAGGGAAAGGAGTGAAGGGAGAGGAGACTAGAGAAGACAAATGACAGCAAACAAACATTTGGAATTAGTTAATTTTTAATTAATTAATTAATTAATTAATTAATTAATTAATTAACCACATTCATTCCCTTCACACAGTGTCTTCTTCACAGACAATGCATAGATAGACAAAGCCAAAGTCAGAAAAATAGGAGATGACTCACTCATCCAAAGGATGTACACTTTGCGCACCAACTGCTGGTGAGGGGCAGGAATTTCCTCTTCAATGTTTTGGTAAAAGCAGGGCTTAATTCTCAGGAACTGAGGCAGAGGAGGGAAGTTATTGACCCTCTCTAAAATAGAAAGCAAACTATCACTGTAGGTCATTTCAGGACATATTAAACTTTATTAACAATCAGAATATTTTAATTCACATAACAGCAAACATGCTTATGATGTACTTTACAGAAGTTAAACAAATAAAATATCCATATCAGACAAATTAAATTAAAGACTTTACCAATGACACTGCCTATGCGGAGTTTCTATTTCTAGGGGTCCTGATGCCAAAGGCCTGATCACCTTTAGTATTAAGTTGTAAGTATAATTTGTAACACCCCTGCCTGAAGACATTAGGGTATTAGGGTATACTTTCATCTACAGGTGACTGGCATAGGACACCACGCTTCAACTCGAACACCTGCATTCAAACCCACCTAATGACAAGCATTTGGCCACCAAGTGTCTTTGAGCAAGTCACTGAATTCCTACCAGCTAAGCAAAAAGGCCATTTCCCATTCAGCAATCAATATAGTATCACAAAGGGTCTCATATGTAGTTATGGACCACACCCTACATTAAAAGTAATCAACAATGCTTCAATCAAGTAATTAATAAATAAACAAATAAATGAAAAAAATAAATGAAAAAAGACATCAAGAGTGGTGTGGTCTCATTTTTCAAGTTAAAAGCCTTGTTTCTGCATTTTGCATGACCTACAATTGTCAGAGTTTCTGACTAAACAGACATAAGAAATAAAAGGTGGGGTAATTTCTAGATCGATAGAAAGGATAGATTGAGAGAAGATGGGGTGCAAAGAATGACATGTAATGACAGAGAAGAGACAGTGGTACATAGAAGTCACGTGACATTGATGATAATTAAGTAAACAGTATGCTTAATTGAAAAAAAGGGGGGAAAGTGTGCCAACATGCAATGATTTTAGAAGTGACAAACCTGCCATTTTGAAATCCTAATTCTTCCCTGGAAATGAAACAGTACAAAGAAACAGACATCAGCAGTTAAGCATTTTTCAACACCCAAAACAAAATACTTGTTTTGATTGTAATACTCTGATCCTGTCCTATACAAAGGTTCATACAATCCTTCCAGATGCCCATCTCGTCTTGTGCCTGGACGGAATACGCTTCTCATTCACTTTCACTGTTGTGAGTTTGTGTTTAATTGCTTGTTCAGATGTTTGCTTACAATCTAAACAATGTAGAAAGGGTCAAATCATGAACACAACTAACGTACTTAGTCTCTAATCAACTAGATTGTTACTTGTGAACCACGAACACCCCTAAAGTTGGAGGGGGGGGGGGGTACTTGTGGCTCTTGAGTGATGCTCTTGAGTTGGGGTTTGTTAGACTTGATATTAGGCAAATATCACAACACCTGAAATTCGCTAGACTTTGTTTTACTGTAACGTATATAATGCCATTGCATGTTTACCTTAGAAGTGAGTTGTCGCCATAGTTAGTTAGTGATAACAGCAGCTAACGCTAGCATGTTGTGTTGCTGGCCCATCCAGCTAACGGGGCGATGGGCAGCCCCGATATCTACTTCGTTTGCCTGACTGGGTGGCAACTGACATGTACATGTACATGTCGTTTTCACTAACCTAGTGATTGTAAAGGTGTTTGGAACTTCATAGATAACAGTATTTGATATAATTATCCCCTTACCTTGTCGGCACCAACGGGGGTTCGGGAATCAATCGGGATGAGCTTTCCGAGAGCCACACGAGTCCCACGAGAGACAGCCGCGCTGCATTGTGGTACTTGTAGTTCCAACCGATGTAGTCCACTGTAGTCTATCAGCACGCCCGGCTGACTTGGGGAACTACAAATCCCAGGATTCACGGAAGTCGTGGAAGGAAAACCCGTGATGACGAGAAGAGAAGAGGGGTGAAACCACCGGTCAGTTTAAGAACACAAGTACAGTCAACTACGCAGATTGAGAAACGCATTTTATTTTACATCGAGGTTGTTACTGTCCTCTTCCTTCAACTCTAATACCGACAAAACGGTGTGTTGAGAGAGTGAGTTAGTGAGGTGAGTTTAGCACTCCAATGCTGGCCTGGGAGATGTAAGAGAAACATTTGAATGAATGAACAATCCGTAAATGTTTCGGGATCATCCCATGTGTTATGCTTTAATAATAACTGGGATGGCTGGGGTGTGATCCAGAAAGCAAGGGATCCCAAACTAATGCAAACATGGCATGGCAACCCCGACATTTCCGAGACTGCTGAAAGCTCCGCGGCCAATCAAAAAGCCCGAAACGTTATTCAGAAGGCGTGGTCTGTGGAGCAAAGTATTGTGTCGCACGATTTATAGCACAGGGTGGCCCGTTTACAGTGTACTACTACTACTACTACTACTACTACTACTACTACTACTACTATACTACTACTGCTACTACTACTACTACTGCTACTACTGCTACTACTACTACTGCTACTACTGCTACTACTACTACTACTACTACTACTATACTACTACTGCTACTACTACTGCTACTACTACTGCTACTACTACTACTACTACTACTACTACTGCTGCTACTACTGCTACTACTACTACTACTTCTACTACTACTACTACTACTACTACTACTACTACTACTACTACTACTACTGCTACTACTACTGCTACTACTACGTCTACTACTACTACTACTACTACTACTACTACTACTACTACTGCTGCTACTACTACTACTACTTACTTACTTACTTACTTACTCCTCTTCGTCCCC
>CABFOS010039792.1:4657-16698 GCA_900660315.1 Diretmoides pauciradiatus
CATTACTTTAGTTTTCAGGAGAAAAGGCAGAAAGTGGGAAGATGGTTAAGAAATGGTTTGATTTCAAGGCCAAAAAGCATATTACTGTGATCACAATGTGTAGGCTATTCTTACTCCCCAATAGAGGAGGAGGAGGAGGAGGAGGAGGAGAAGACTCCCCTCCCTTAATACCAACCTCTAAAGTGCCCTTGAGCAAGGCACTGAACCCCCAACTGCTCAGCTGCTCAGTGGCCAATAGTGTCAAGACTGTGGTTGTACTGGGCAGCTCCCAGGTGTGAATGTGTAACTGTGTGAGTGAAGCAGGGTGTTGCTGAAAAAGAGCATTCGTGCTCAGAAAAACCTACCCTGGGTAAATAAAAGAATAATTTTTTTTTAAATGTACTCAAGTTGGAACGACATTAAGCCTTGTCAAAATACAGTAAGGGGTTATAACCACTCACGCATCATTATGTAACCATAGTGAACGTTTATGTAAATTATAGGCTACATCCTAACACAGTGTAGTGAAAGAAAAAAGCTCTACATAAAATGCCATCCAAATTTGCATTTTGATATGAACATGATAAGATATGCACATTCTCACCGCCCATTGATTTTTATAAATTCTAAATCCTGTGTGGAAAGGGCTGTATGCACATGTTTTGTGCGTACGGCCCCTGCTTGCCCAAACTGTTCAATAAACTAGTCACACATCAGTGCAAATGCCATCCCAATTTTCTCTGCTTTGTTTAGGGCAGTCAAGCTGTTTTAAAAATGTGTTACAATTAAAATCTATAGTGCTACAATAGTTTACGCATCTCAGTTCTTCTCCATATAAAGTTTTAAACAAGCTGTAATTGAGAAGACACCCTTTGCATGCAGACATAATTAGAACATGCAACTGCCCCTCTTCCTCCCCCTGCACTTGATGAGATGTGACCAGAAATCTCTGGGGCTGTGGGTCTTGATTTAGGAGTCCCAGTGTAGATAGAGTTGACTCCAGTGAACTCAAGCTGTCAATAATTATGCCTGCTTCCTGACAAGAGACACACTAGGGCAACAACCAGTTCACTGCCTGCACCATGTAATTGGCATTTACTCTTTTCTGACAAAGTCATGTCAAGAAAATAACCTAAGCTTGGGTTTTACATAGAAGCAGTCTTCATGATTGACTGTTTCCAATGTCATATTCAAATCATCAGAAAACCATGGCCAAAGTAAACAACTCAGAAACAATCTCATATAAATAATGTATAATGTATATAATTGAATATATAATAATGTAATTGTTTTTCCTATGTAGCAATTGGACACAAATAATTCTGATTACAAACGCTATTACATAAACTATTATACTGTTACATGTACAGTGTTTTTAGCTGCCCAGGACAGGGAGACTATACTCACTATACACATGCTCTGATCTCACCGTTACATCAAATATATTTCACTTTGAAAACAAGTTGCCACGTAATAGTACATAATCAATTGAGACACGCTTGATTGATTTATGGATGAAAACAGGGGCTTTCTGCATCTGATGTTACCATCTTGTGATTCAGAGATGTGTGAGTTGTTTTTGATTGTTAAATGAACACTTCAATAATAATGATGATTCCAGTGTTTAATGTGTGGGTTAAATTTATAAAGGTGTAGAAGCAAACTTGTTGTTTTATTTTTTTTAAATGTTGACTGCAAATTTGTTGGACATGAATCTCTTTAACAAATACTGAAATCCATTCTCATCCTCTCACAAGTGCTAGTGGCAACCACTGTGAATTGAATGTCAGATTACGAGATTATAGAATTTGTGAGTTACCCCATTAGAAAAGGATGATCCTCTTTGAGACATGCGGCGACATGTTTTAGCTTTCATTTGTGATGTTCTTCAAGCACTTCTTTATTGCCCCACATAGTCATTTTTAAGCACTTGCATCAGTGTTCTCTTCACGTTGAGTCCCTTTACGGCAGTAAGGATTTTGAAATTCTATTTTAAATGGAAGTTTTGTGGTTTGTGAACCATATAAACATTCATATGAGCCTGACTGATCTTATTAATTTTTTTGTCAAAATGTTTGAGAACACAAACACTCACATACACCTTCCACTCCCCTGGTGCCTACATAATAATTGTATGGCCTCTACCAACATCAAGCATTAAAACAGAAATAGAAATGTGAAGTAGAGCTGCCCTTTAATTTGAATTGAGTTGGCCATTCATACATCTGAGCACGTTCCACCTTATCTTCCTTATATCCATTAGGATTGAATCCTTGCTTTCCGGGAAGCTCAACATCATCTTAATGCAATTCAAAGACCTACATTCTACACCAGAGTTGCCTTGGCAACAAAGTTTTCCCCCTCCCTGAGATGCTGAGAGATCAATAGAGTATCCTCAACGGTGTGGCTCTGCTCTGGCACAGATGGCCCTCTGAGAAACTATGAGCTTTGTGGCCTAGTTACCATTAGAATGCTAACACAACCATGGGAAGTCAATATTGCATTGAAATTTAATAAAGATGCATAACAATACTATATCAATAATGAACCAAACATTCTAGTATTGATGAAAGATCTCTCGCAACAGCTGTTAAACCTTTTCTATAATGCCCATGGTTTATAGGAAATATGATTAGTAGCTACTTATCTAGCCTACTTTATTGTTGTTGCTTCCCCAGCTTCTTAAAAAGGGAAATTAGGGGAATTAATTAACACAAGTCAGGCACACTGAGCTGCCAACAATAAAGGCGCTTTGCTAAATAAATAAATAATCTCTGGGGTTCTGAAATTTCGTCACACAGAATAGCTCCTGGTGTGTTTTAGTACAAAGAAATGGCTTAACCTTTATACATATAAACACTGAAAATAGCTCTTTATATAGCATGTATGAATTTCGGTGAATGAACTGCAGAGTGGAAATGTTTTTCAATCTTCGCTATATTGAGAAGACTGTGGTTATAGATACTGTAGCATAACAGGAAACAGGCACGATGGAAACCTGAACACAGATCAAAAAGCCAAGTTTTGTATCCTTCTAAAATGCACTTTAAAGGTCCAGTGCAACGAGGGTCGCATTGCCCAATCTCAAGGTGTTGTTTAACAAAGGGCATGTTCACATTAATGTACTTGATTTATTGTTGATTGATTTGTTTATTTTTGTGTCACACACCTTTCTGGTGCCCAGCCCATATGGGCTTATGAGACACGCACATACAGTACAAGCAAACAACAACAAAAACAACAAAAGTTTAACAAATAAAAATAAATGTTCTCTTTGATTATTGCTACATATGTCCTTTTGTACACATATGTACAAGCAAACAAAAAAGGTTTAACCAATAAAAATACACTATTTATACATTTAACAGTTATATGCATCAACTACACAAACAACACACTTTTTCTTCTCTCCCATGCTTTAAGGATGAATTGTGCGATATCAAAAACACCCTTTTTAAAGAATAATTCAAGCCTGAGCTCATCCTGTAACCAGAACGCTTCAGGGTGGGCACCAAACATTTTTTCAAATAATACCTGTCTCAAATCATCATACTGAACAGAGGGCAATAAAACACAAAATGAGTTTCACTTTCTACTTCCTCTAGATCACATAATAGACACAACCTGTCTTCTTCCGGAACTCCATTGAATCTGCACATTTCTACGTACACATAATATTATAAATACTATACTGTCGGTGTTGTGGCAATGTGACTAGCAACTTGAGAAATTGTCTCTTTGGTTGTCAGCTCCACACTGTTCTACCTCCTAGAGAAAAACACATCATGTAAACCCAATACTTTCATGAATCCTCTGATTGGTTGATAATATGCAGTTACTGAGGTGCCCTGTAGTTTTCAGACAGTAGCCGACTAGTGGTGTGAGTATGTGTTGCACTCCAGGGACACACAGAGAAGAGAGGGAAGAAAGAGCAAGAAAGGCAACTTGAAGTAAAAGCAATGTAGGCTGGTGAAAATTATAATAATCCATTTACAATTTCCCACGTCTGTCCTTATCTTGAACATGCACAATCCTTTTCATCAGACTACTAAAGTAAAGTGGACAACAAAGGCAAAAAGTACCCGATCTGTGTGAAACAGACATCTATTTTTGATGACAAATGCGTGGTGTTAAGCATGTCAACAAGGTCACACTACCTCAACCTGAGAATTACTGTAGCTGAACATAGAGAAAGGGGTACTAAAAAGTTATATCAGCCATCAAAAAACTGTAAATCAGACACTTCCTTGCATTATAAATCCATAATAAGCTTTTCCTGGCTGAATTAAACCCATGTCTGTTGATCAATACATTTGACGTGGTGGGGGTGAAAAACATCACCCTGCAGTTCCTGAGTGGCCTCTAACCACTAACCACCTTCATGCCATTTTTTTTACACCTTGAAAAGATTGGATTCTTACATAGAAAGTAATCTCCTTTCTTTATCAGCTCAATAGCCTCTGTAATAAACAGTCAGGCTTCAGGCGTTAGAAATCAAGATTGATGCCAAAGGGGGCAAAGCCACTGGAAATATGACATCAACACAACGATTGTCTTCCATTGGGGTTCTATGGTTATTACACCCTAGGATCTCTTTTTGCTCCTGTCACCACAGGCGCATGTTCTCTGAGACCTGAAATCAATACTTCTAAATGGGGATCAGAGAATCAGAGCATCCACAAAACCTGAGATTTCATCCACTAATACCTCCAGCTAATGGATTTTAAACCAAGACATCTTTCTCACCATCACTTTCTGTTGCCATGATTTACATGACAGGTTCATGTCTAATTTTGCAGTGCATTTCGGAATAAGGAGAGCAGAGAGAAAGAAAAGGTCATAAAAATCCTTGAGCAGTGCTGACAAGCGCCCTTTTCTACCTTCAATTCTCCACGCTGATGTGAAGTTCAGAGCAAGAAAAACAAGTCTTATTATATGATGGAAATGTACATGGCATAGTCGCTTAATACAGCAAAATTATATGTGATCATTCAGTAAATGATGTGGTTCAGTGGTGATGCAGCCATATTACCCATGCTGCAACAACCATTTTGTCATTTCCATCAGAAAGGTACAGAGACTGGGGCTTCTGACAGTGTTCGCACTGCCTTTCATCATCCCATGTTCCATTATTTCAGAAAAGGTCCCATTTCATTGTATGATTGATACCTTGCTGGCAGTTTCAATAATCCTGGCCAGACTACATTTTTGCTGCATGTCCTAATACAGTTTATGATGTTATTTATTAAATTTGAAATCTATTTTTGTCTCTCTCATTTCCCCATGTCTGTCTCCCACATAGGATCTGGAAACTGATCAACAATGGACCGGGTGGTTCTGTGTGTACTGCTGTGTGCAGCTTTGGTGAAGGGATACAGCTGCCCCGGCCGCTGCATCTGCCAACACCTCTCCCCCACTCTCACTCTGCTCTGTGCTAAGACTGGCCTATTGTTCGTCCCCCCCACCATAGATCGCAAGACCGTTGAGCTGCGCCTCACTGACAACTTCATCACCATCATCCGCAGGAAAGACTTTTTCAACATGACTAGTCTGGTCCACCTCACCTTGTCCCGCAACACCATCAGCCAGATCACCCCCCTTGCCTTTGTCGGCCTGCGATCCCTGCGGGCCCTCCACATGGATGGAAACCGCCTCAGTATTATAAAAAGTGACCACTTCAAAGGCCTAATCAACCTGCGCCACCTCATCCTTGGAAACAACCAAATCCACCACGTAGCCCCCATGTCCTTTGATGAATTTGTTGCCACCATAGAGGACTTGGATCTGTCCAATAATAACCTGCGAAGCCTGCCCTGGGACGCCATAGCCAGAATGACTAACA
This sequence comes from Diretmoides pauciradiatus, assembly GCA_900660315.1. Taxonomy (NCBI): domain Eukaryota; kingdom Metazoa; phylum Chordata; class Actinopteri; order Trachichthyiformes; family Diretmidae; genus Diretmoides; species Diretmoides pauciradiatus. The sequence continues at coordinate 10,479 of CABFOS010039792.1, forward strand.
TTAACACGCTCACACTGGACCACAACCTGATTGATCACATTGGAGCTGGGACTTTTACTCTCCTCACCAAGCTGGTCCGCTTGGACATGACCTCTAACCGGCTGCAGAAGCTGCCTCCAGACAGCCTGTTCCAGCATGCCCAGGTCCTCTCTGACACCAAGAGCTCCAATCCCTCCTCTTTGGCAGTGAGCTTCGGGGGGAACCCTCTCCACTGTAACTGTGAACTGCTGTGGCTCCGCAGGCTGACAAGGGAGGATGACCTGGAGACTTGTGCTTCACCGGAGCATCTCATGGACAAATATTTCTGGTCCATCCAAGAGGAGGAGTTTATCTGTGAGCCTCCGCTGATAACCAAACATCTTGCCACTAAGCCCCATGTAATGGAAGGCCAGGGTGTTACTCTCAAATGCAAAGCCATGGGAGACCCAGACCCCGACATTCACTGGCGCTCACCAGATGGTAAACTGGTGCATAACAACTCCCGCACCATCCTGTACGATAACGGCACCCTTGATATTCTCATCACCACCCTCAAGGACAGTGGGGCATTTAATTGTGTGGCATCCAATGCTGCAGGCATTGCCACAGCGGCTGTCGAGATCAACATGATTCCTCTACCCTTGTTTGTCAACAACACAGGCCACTTGCGTGAGGACCCGGGCCTTTCAGACATAACCACCTCCTCCAAATCTGGAAATGACACCAAGGGCTTTGACAAGCAGGACAAGAGGGTTGTGGTCACTGAGCTGACCTCTTCCTCCGCTGTGATCCGTTGGCCATCTGAGCGCCATATCCCCGGTATCAGGATGTACCAGATTCAGTACAACAGCACTGCAGATGACACTTTGGTCTACAGGTAAGACATGGTGGTTGTGGTGGTGGTGGTGGTGGGGGGGTGTAGAAGAGGGACTACTGTAGAAAAGGTGAGACATCTGGAACAGCCATCTGCTGAATGGCATGATGGTCCATTTTCACGGATCAGCAGGTCCCACAGATGCAGGATGATTAAGTGTATGTCCAAAAAAAGCAGAATCACTTTAGTAGTTTTTGGTGATGAGCTGAGCAACAATATTTTCCCCATACATTTAAATTCATGCTAAATTGCTTAAAACTAGTGTCTTTTTAACAGTTGAATCCCTCCATTATAGTGGTTTTATGCTAGCTCTTTGCCTCTAAATTACCTGAGCACCCACTGAATATATGAATTCCAGCAAGCTGTTGCACTATTTATTTATTTGATTTATGTATACACACACACACCTCACAGTGCCAGAACAAATTCCTATTATGTGTGATATCATAACATGGCAATAAACATTTCCTGACCTGACGAGAGGGCCTTTTTTGGCATCATATAGACATAAACAATAGGAGAGCCATTTATTTTATAGCATACAACTGATTCCATTTTGAGAGTTCCTGGTTCGTATTATAATGAGTGTAACATATTGTGAGGTCAAAGTTGGTAACACATAACATACAGATGTGGAAAGAACGGAAAATTTGATAACCAATAACAGTTACCATTGTATATTGTAAGTGAAGATTTAATTTTTTTGTGCTAATGCAATTCAAAATTAGTTCACTGTTTTTTTTTTCTTAAAAAAAGAGGCTTAACAGCACCATTTGCAGACCTTATTAAGATGCCCCTTTGAATCTTTATATATTTGAAGTATCGCTTATTCAACGTGTTTCAGGATTCATAAATTCATGGAGAGAGTTGATATTTGTCGTTGGCCTTGCTGGTTTTATCTAATCAGGTATAATGAGTTGCTCTGCTGTATAATTTACTCATCCAGTTTAAGCATGGCCCTGCGACTTTTGTCTTTAGGTGGTATAATATTAAGTACAAGTGATAACCATCAAAGTCTTCCTTAAGGGAAAAGGAACAAGCATCTAATTATATTAACGCCAATCTTTACCTGGGGACAATGCCTTTCTACTTAAGTTTAGAGCAGTGTTATCCATGTAATCTTGCAACTGCCAAAGTTATTTGAATATTTTCACAACATCAAAATTGTCTTCATGACATGTGGCATTTGTCCAAGGATCATCGCCACCAGTACAATAATGAAAACATACTAGAATTATACACATGCCGATTTATACATTAGCATAGAGTGGATGGACCTGCAACCCTCTTTGATGGTTGGACTGTATGATATTATTAGGTAGTGTTCCAGATGTGACTGTATATTAATCGGTACTGTATCTGACTGGTCTAGATAAAAAGACATATATAAGTATATTAAAACATTGGCGTATGTGTACTAACTATGTAAGTAAGTCATACGTCACATCACTTTTTACAAAGCATTTGGGTGTTGGCTGCAAGTTTTTATACTTTATACCTCTTCGTGGCTTGTCACCTTACAATTAACCTTTGCCATCATTTTATACACAAACTCAATGGAGCCATTTTTCACTGTCACCTTATACTGTAACATACTGCAACATAGTCTGGCATAAAGCAGCAATAGTGAAGTGTTATTGCCAATAAAGGTTGCCACCCAGTATGTGTGATATTTAACATTTGAGGAGATAAGAATTGAGATGTCCCTGTTATCATTTTGCTGTGTAGAATTGACACATTTGCATTGATTTAATCAACCTTATGCAAAGCAGCGTATGGAGGCATAGTAATTTATGTGATTAATCATCTACATCTTCAACACTCTACTGTGTTTATTTTCTCTGCAGAATGATTCCGTCTACCAGTAAAACCTTCTTAATCAATGACCTGGCTGCAGGGCGGGAGTACGACCTCTGTGTGCTGGCGGTTTATGACGATGGCATCACATCATTAACAGCCACACGTGTGGTCGGCTGTGTGCAGTTTCACACAGCAAGTGAGGTTAGCCAGTGCCGCTTCATACACAGCCAGTTCCTAGGGGGAACTATGATCATCATAATCGGTGGTATAATTGTTGCTTCAGTGCTGGTGTTCATCATCATCCTCATGATCCGTTACAAGGCCTACAGCAGCCCAGAGGACAGCAAAACCAAGGTCAGCTCCAGCAGGCACTCCCAGACCAACGACAGCCAACAAAGGCTCCAGCACTCCTCCTCCAAGCAGCCTTCTGAGGATGGCCACCGTGACGCCCAGGCACCAAAAGAGTGCATGGCATTGGTGCTGAGGGTGAACAATGAGAAGAAGGAGGATCCAGCAGCCACCACTGCCATCCTGGAGGTGGAGCTGCCTTCAGCTGACTGTGGACAGGATGAAGAGAAGAACCAGCCTGGATGCACAGCGCTCTGGCCCCCCCTCTGAGGACACGCAGACGGACAGTAGCCTGACAGGCTCAACCATGTCCTTGTGTCTCATAGGCCCCAATGCTGGCACCAAGGAGGCCCCAAGGCTCAAGGACAAGAAAAATGCCCTGGCCAACATAGGGCTGCTCCCTAATGAGCTGGCACGAACTAGGCACAGGTTCTCTTTTGACGGAGGGGATTACTCCATATTTCAGAGTCATAGTTACCCACGAAGAGCGAGGACGAGGTGGCACAAGTCCACCAACCAGCTCAACGTGGAGTCCTCACCCCTCGCCAACAGGAGAGTTACATTCAGCAGCACTGAGTGGATGCTCGAGAGCACAGTCTGAAGCAGTCTAGCCTCTCTCTGACACACACACACACACACACACACACACAATGTGAACCCCTCATATCTACATACTGTATACAAGCACATTTACTGTACACATCATACTATATTACACATACAAACTGTGAGTTGCTGGAGAAGAACACGGTCTCCTTTCATCCTGCCTCCCCGTCATACTCCCAGAGAGGTTTGTTAGCCATGTCATTTCTTTATGCAGCAGTGCCTTATTCTAAAGATGAACGAATGGAGGATGCTGCTCACTGTAGACATTAACCTTCCTCTCTATCATTGTCTCCGCCCTGTTAGGGGGGAGCATTACTTTTAGTTTTGGATTTACCTTGTCTGTGACATGTCAAGGGATGTGGCATTTGGATGTGACTGTTTATCTTTTAATTGTTAAAAAAACAAAAAAACAAACAAAAAACTACATCACACTGTAAAAGTGAACAGCCAGGTATCCTGTATGTCAATCATGTTTTGAGTTCTTTCAAAAACTTTTGCACAGAAGACACGAGATACGAGGACAAGTATCACCACCAGTACAATAATGAAAACATACTAGAATTATACACATGCCGATTTATAATGTTAGCATAGAGAGGATGGACCTGCAACCCGTGGATTCCTCTTTGATGGTTGGACTGTATGATATTATTAGGTAGTGTTCCAGATGTGACTGTATATTAATCGGTACTGTATCTGGCTGGCCTAGATAAAAAGACAACAAGAAAAAAGACATATATAAGTATATTAAAACATTGGTGTATGTGTACTAACTATGTAAGTAAGTCATATGTCACATGACTTTTTACAAAACATTTGGGTGTTGGCTGCAAGTTTTTACATTAAAAACCTGTGTCATTACACCTCTCCCTATTTAGTATGTCAAAGTTTGGACCATTTATCCCTTACAGAGGGTATTAAAATTTTTGTGTGGGTTAACTGTATCATGTGTGTTACCTGTGGCATTTTCTTCCTGTGCTCCAGGAGCAGTACATTACCACCAAAGATGTGTCCCTGCATTGGGCGGGGTGGGTTAATTAATATTTGATTCTTGAAGACTATTTATAACGCTTGCAACTGCACAACTACCAGGGATGGAGTGGGGTGGAGGGTGATGAGAGAGACGATGACTGAATTTTATGATTCAGAATACAGCCACTACTCACAAGGGCGTGCAATAGGTTGTACAGTAGATATGACCCACTAGGTGGAGACAAAATTCGTTTCAGGCTGCAGTAAAGATATTTATGTGTAGCGTCTTATATTTAATGTTCAGTTTTTCTTCATTTTAATCTGTGACACAGCAAACAATGTAAATCTGGATAAAGGCAACGCAGTGGGAGGAGAGGATTAGGGTGGGTGAGGGATTGTGTTTTGTTCTATTCTAAATAGCATCTCTTCTTCTGATTGGCTGACTGAGCTGAGTAGTGCTTTGGTCAGAGTATGGACCACAGAAAGGGAACTCAAAGTGGAGGATTCCCCTCTTCCTGAACCTCCCCTTTCCACTTATGACAGAGGACTGAGTTTGTCCAGGAATGTGTCCTCACACACACTTTTTTTATACCAATTTTCAGCAAGGCATTAAATATACATAATGTTGAGAATTTGACCAGAATTTATACCTGTCATTATTATAGGGCCCAAGACATTGAAGAGGACATCGATTTTCATTTATCATTTAAGTATGTAATACCTCAGCTATCAATTTGCAGTATATCATTATTTCAGTGCTCAGCCCCTCATTATCTACTGATGATCTCCATTCTTGTAATATGCTGGTGACCATTTCTCACTACAGGAGAAATATATCTGTCCAGATTTGAGTCGTAAAAATAAGACCTGTTGGAAATCTGTCAGGTGATTTAGTCCTTATGTCATACTAAAATAATCTGTAACCACTATTTATTCTGACCAACACAGAATCTGCTTCCGTAAGACTTCACTAAATTGGCCAGGACAGCAAAACTACCTGAAGTGTGTAGTGTCTCCTCAGTAGGTCTCAGTGACTGCAAAATTTTGCCTTGAAATGTGTAATGTTTGAAAAGTGTTGGAAAACAGTTTAGTACTGTACATATAAAATCCCAACAATCCTATTCCTACTAGACATGCTGCATACTCGAGCATGCAATGTGTGAAATATATCAGCATAATTCATGACAATTTCTTCTAATTGTCTTCTTATTATGCTGAAGCCCAAGTCCTGACGCAGTTTCAGTGTTACATTAAGGCTCCAGTTAATTATACTATCTATGATATCTATGCTTTTTATTTTTTATTGCAACACCATCAACTTACAGACAATACAACAGGTTGCTGAATACATTTTGAGTGTTTACCCAACCATCCCTCCACCCCTCCTCCATGTAGATATTGGGACGATCTGATTTCCCCGTTTTGCTGATGGCCCTGGGTCGACTTTCTTATTGTTGGCCCTGAAACAACAAATCTTTCAACCAATCATGAACCCGGTCATAGTGAGACACTGAGACACATCCCCCTGAGTGTTAGGGTTCGGTATGGGTGAAACTGGTTATGGTGGGTTTGGGTTGGGTGGGGGTATGTGTGGTATCCTCACACCCAAAACCAATCATGGTTTGGCAAAAGTTCAGAGCC
>CABFOS010039793.1:0-10387 GCA_900660315.1 Diretmoides pauciradiatus
AAAAAAAAAAAAATAAAAAAAAATACAAAAAATATAAAAACACAACAATATACATTATAAAAAGTGCAAAAAGACAGTCTGCTCATGCTTCTCCAGCATACTTATACAGATCCATGAATTTTTTTTTATATTTTCGTTTCGGTACCGACTATAGGAAATCAGTCAGGTAGCAACCGGTAAATGCGTCCACATTTGAGTTATGAAAAGAAAACAAACAAAACTTTTTCCTAGAGTCACTTTTTTCTGTGTATGAGTGACGTGCCGTGTTTTTGTTTCTTCTCGATTCTGATTGGTCGCCCTGAAAACGAGAGTGACAGCAACCAAGATGGCGCCGGGCTACAGAGAAAAGTGATGAGGATAGATCAACAACAAACGACACAACTATAGAATAGTCGTGCACGTCTTTTTTCTTACGCGACTGTTTTTTTTACCGGAACTCCATTTAATCACCGGGAAGTGGTAAAACGTGTGGTGCTTCTGCGTTACAATTATTGACGTTAGCTAACTAGCTGCTAAAGTTGCTAGCAAAGCGAACGTTAGCTAACTCTTCGTCTGTTCACGGAAGGCGAGTGTTAGATACTGTACGTTGCTGTAAGGCAGCTCGACCAAGTTTCATATTAACCGAGGTTACCGTTTTTTTACTCGGTTGTTATGGCATTTTAACGCTTTGCCATCTGCGGCGCGGATCGTTGTACCTTTATCAGCCTTCAGTCAGAGAACTACAGCCATTTGCCTCTGATAAGGACAACTGAACCAGCGTCAGTTTTGCTGGTCTGACGCCATGGCTCACTCCCCTGTTCAGAGTGGTCTGCCTGGGATGCAGGTAGGTCATCTATAGAAGTATGCTATAATACACCAGGTAGTATACCAGGCCGCTTATGGAGTTACGGTCGTGTTTAGCTGCCTGTAAATAACAAGTTTCATATCTAGCCTAAACATGGCAAACTAGATTAGCATCACATCCAACGTTAGTGTCACTGCAAACCAGTGACAAATGCAGATATTTGGCTTGCGTCCAGATTGGCCATATGTGATGCATGCAGGTTTGTTACCGCGCCAGTACCCCATGTACCTGCCACCTACTGAGTGGAGGCAAGATGTTATGTTGTGGATTTACACCTCTTTTCTGATCTAGCTTTCTCTCCAGTTGGACAAACAACATTCATTGCACTAACCTCTTGCAAAATGCACGAACCCCATCCACATAGTGGAGTAATTTCTCTGGTTCCTTATTTAGCAGCCTTATTTGGGAGGGCTCAAATGAGGCACTACTACATACAATGGTGTACTCTGTGTATTTGCTACTTCCAGTAGGATATGATGTAATAAATCATTACCCCTATTTGTCATTTGCAGTCAGGTGAAAGCAGTTCAAGAATAGAACTAAGTGCAGTGTAATTGTATTCCTACAGATCATCGACACCTCAATAACTAGAAGCAGTGTTATTTTAAGTTCTGATTTGAATTTGAATAATCTACTGCTGAACCAGCCATTAAGTTGGTGGTCAATATATAAACTAGGTCACTTGGTCATCATTCCTCATTCACACAATGGATGTAAGACTGATAACCTCCTGGGGCAAATATAGCCAAGAGCTGCATGAATCATGTCATGTTTGACTGCACTCAGTACCACTCCTTCTCGTGAATGTTGAATCTTCATTTAGCCTAACCACAGCCCTATATGGGTTTAGAGTGGGAAAAGCAGACCCAGGCCCAGAGGCGACTATGGAAAGAAGTATTAAGAGTGGGGGGAGCTGGTGATGAGTCTCAAACCCCCAGGGCGTGGATGACAGTAGACCACAGTTGTGGTGCAGATGGGGGAGGATCAAACACATGCTTTTAGAGAGAGGTTCAGGCAGCTTTAGTTGTCGCAGGAAACCTGCTGACTGGGAAAATGACAAGTGCATTCCCAACATGTGTAGTCTGTAGTCACAGTGCCCTTGTTGTTTTTCCCATTGTTTTTCAGAGGTCAGACTCAACATAATCATTTTCACCTGGATGACTGACCACACCAGTGTTGTGACAGTCTTTTGGTTCTGCTATTTCTACTCTGCTTTACTCTGCAGCGCTCCCTCTCTTTGTCTTTGTTGTAAAGTTATTTTGCTATCAAAAGTCAGCAGCCCCTTCTTTGCCACTTTTTCAAAGTGGAGCAGACTGTGCTCATCTCTCCTCCCATGTAGGTCTATCTACCGTACCATGCATTAGCTACAGGAAACCCTTGTCTGGGGAGATATGAAAGCAATATGCATACAGCTCATAGCCTTAGCACTAGGTTATCTGCTATGCAACAATTGTACAGTATAATGCTTTGACTGAAATTGATAAGGCATAAGACTTATGTGCTATTTTTGTCATGCAAATTATGGAACTGTATAACACCACTCGTGCTTCAGGCAGTTTAGGCTAATCATTGCTATGCAGGAAGGGGGATTGGAATGGAAAGCATAAAGAGTATTATTCCCTCCCTTGGACCATGGGGAAATAAGCCATTTAGTTCAGTCAATAAGTCAGGGTGTAGTCCTTCAGTTTGTAGCCTATCTGTTTCATCTTTTTGGAGGTCATTAAGCCTCAGCATAGCCTGTGTTGTTATTGTCTCATTATTGAAGTATAGTCATTTGTTCAGATGTACTTTGTCTATTAAGCACAATTTGATTGGGAAAGGATAAAAGGCTGTGCTGCTAGTGTTTGTGTTGGAAGAGTAGAGTTACCCTGGTCCCACACAGGACTGTTAGCTGTTAGCCAGGCTGCAGTTGGAAAATATGTAAAGGACTGTTTTTTGTAAACAAGAGGACAAATGAAAGTCTTAGGATTAGAGGTGCTGAGCCACTGTATGCATGTCTGTCTCTGTATGTTATGAATATTGGATTTGAATTCCTCACCGCTTGAGTTTCTCAGAAGTAAGGGTGATGTTATTGGATTCGCCAGTTTCGAACTTTAGTGACCTAAAGGCTAAAGTATAGCACATTCCTCACTAGCCTATTCAATTCCTGAGTGTCCCAGTAAAACAATAGAAGATGGTCGAGATCAAGGTTTGCCATATGGACTTGCTATAATACAGTGTAAGGAAGGTTAGTTTGTTTGGTGTAAAGCATGTGCTCATATGGCTGTAATATATATATATATACAGCTGCGCGAACCCATTCCTGCATTAATGGCTCCTAAAATATGGTAACATAACAGATAAACACAATGCGATTTAACAAATAACACACAATAAATGTACTTTTACATGTTTTAACTGATCATATTGCTCAGACATTATCATCAATCATTGAGGGAAACAATGAATTCCAAGTAGTATCAGGAAATTATACAGATTCCTTAACCCCATTGAAATGTTGTGGCCTAAAGCAAGCTGTTCATGCAAGACATCCCAAAAATATCAATGAACTGAAACAGATCTCTAAGGAGGAACGATCCAAAATACCCCCTGACTGTTCTGATCAACTGAGCAACTACATGAAACGTTTGGTTGAGCTTATCGCTGCTAAAGGAGGTTCCACCAGTTACTAAATCTCATGGTTCACATACTTTTTTCCAATCCAAGCTGTTGTTGTTTGAACAGTATGTTCAATAAACACATGGAAAAGTACACTTCTTTGTGTGTTATTTGTTAAATCACATTGTGTTTATCTATTTGTATGGCTTAGATGAAGATCAGACCATAGGAGACACTTATACAGGAATGCAGGCGTTCACAAACTTTTTCACAACTGTGTATATACAGTTAAAATTAACCCTGGAACTCGTCCAATGTTTCTTTCTTGTTCAGTTGGAACCAATGATGGTCTACTACCTGACCACAGACTTCTTCAGCAGTCAATTCACTGACACCATATCACGTTATCTATCACACAGTCAGTCTCCTGTTGTTCTAAGTTGCATCTGTGTCTCTGTCCCACAGAATTTCAAAGCTGACCCAGAGGAGTTTTTTACCAAGCTGGAGAGGATAGGGAAAGGCTCTTTTGGCGAAGTTTTTAAAGGCATTGACAATCGGACTAAGAAAGTTGTAGCCATTAAAACGATTGACCTGGAGGAGGCAGAGGATGAAATAGAAGACATTCAACAGGAAATCACAGTCCTCAGCCAATGCGACAGCCCCTTTGTGACCAAGTACTATGGATCCTATCTCAAGGTAAGCTTTAATCATAGTACGAACATCACTCAGTGTGGGACTTTCACACCATTTCATAGATATAGTGCACATGTCGGTACTGTGTTCCTGCAAGCTACTGTGTGCAAGTGCATGTGGGTCAATAAATTATGCATAATGGGAAATGGAACACATCTCGCCTGTGTGTTTTATGGCACAGAATGCTGTAGAACAACCAGAAATAGGCTTTCATTGCACTAACCTGTATGCAGCTATACAGACCACGCAAGCTCGGAACCAGAAAACTGTCAGTGTCTGGTGTTTTGGTCTTTATGACTATGAAGGATTGCATCATTCAGTTGCAGACCGTACATCATAAATAGATGTTCAGGCTACATGTGATGGTGTGATGGTGCTTAAAGTGCCTTTCACAGAGCATTTTGTGTGAGTGGGTACTTAACTGCAGGAAGACAGTGGTCTATTTGCTCAATTATGCTCCTGGCTGAGAGTCTAGGCTGAGTTTAGGCGTGTTTTATGTGTTGTGTGTGTGTGTGTGTCTTGTGTGTCCAATCATATCTGTGTGTCAGCTACATTATGTCTGTTCTCAGTTTAGAAGTTCCCCAAGTCTGAATATGTCTTCATTTTGATGTTTTCATGTCTTGAGGATGCAGTTGTGGTAATATGCCTATAATTGCATTGCATCAGCGGTTTACTTTTGTGTGATAAGATAGTGAGCTGTGTATAAGGTGATAACATTTCAGCTTTCTGTTGCTTAAACTGTCAATGCTGCCTCTGTCATATAATACAATACTAATACAATACTAATACGATACGAGGCCTCGCGCCAGCACACCTATTGAGTTATGGAGCGCTTAATTCTCCCTTTCAAAGGACATTACTAATGTGCAGCCTTTGTGTTATGTCACTGCACGTCTGAACTCTCACTGAACTGCTGATTTATTTTTCAGGGTACAAAATTATGGATTATTATGGAATATTTGGGTGGAGGATCAGCCCTAGATTTGGTAAGTTTATGTGGGAATCTATTTGGAAGATTGTTTGATTTGCAGACCCTTGCGACAGTTATTTAATATGTAAATATCTTCTCCATCTTCTAAACCCTGTGCCAACTTTCGACGTTGCCCAAAGTCAGTTGATTATGGCCACTGACTTTATGTATTCTTCTAGTTGGAACCAGGTGCGCTGGATGAAATGCAGATTGCCACAATTCTGAGAGAGATCCTGAAGGGGCTCGAGTACCTGCACTCTGAAAAGAAAATCCACAGAGATATCAAAGGTATAACATGATACCGTGTTAACCACATGTTTGTTGATATTGGTGAAGTGAGGCCGTTGTTTTGCATTGGAATCAGTCTTCAGCTGTTTAGGAAATGCTCTCTTTGTAAACAGTGAATACCATACTGATTGTATCACCCACATTCAGCATCTGGAATCACTAAGATTCAATTCTTGGCTGACATATACATTGTTCTGATCTTTCCCATTGGAAAAAATGTAGACATTCAGATTTTGCATTCTGTGTATTTAAAACAGCAATATCATCACTGTTTTTTGTAAAGCCTCACTCACAAGGCTGTAATATCATGTATCTCATGTCGCTCATTTGCACGTGTGTGTTTCCTTATTGTTTTCAGCGGCCAATGTGTTACTATCAGAGCAAGGCGATGTGAAGCTGGCAGACTTTGGAGTGGCAGGCCAGTTGACAGACACCCAGATCAAGAGGAACACATTTGTTGGCACTCCATTCTGGATGGCACCTGAAGTCATAAAGCAATCTGCCTATGATTCAAAGGTCAGAACGATCTCTCTCTTTAACAGAGGGCAGTCACACTGATCCATCAGAAAATAGACAGAAGTTTTGATAGATAGTTGATAGATTTCTGTCCATTGGGTTGTTTTGGAACGTGAGCGTGAACATGGTGCATTCAGCAGAAATACAGAAAGAAGACAACATGGATGCCAACAACCTAGAAAACATACAATCATTCCAGCTTTCTTTTCATTGCTCTTTTGGCCCTGATGTGCTTGTTTTGTCAGGCATTTTTAAAGGTCATTGTAAGACGACTGGAAATGATAGCATTTATTTTAGGAACGACCACAACATGAGTCACTGTGCAGCTTATCAGCAAAACCACGGTGACACAGTTTGGGTTTGCAAAACGTTCCTCAAATACACTTGTGCTGCTTTAGTCGACCAAATGTCATGTTTCACATGTTCAAGCAAGTCTATTTATGGATAATGTGTATGATAAGCTGTGATAAGTGTGATTCTATTGTTTTTCATTAGGTGTTTTTTTTTTGTGTTACAGGCAGATATCTGGTCGTTGGGAATAACAGCAATAGAACTGGCTAAAGGAGAGCCACCCCACTCTGAGCTCCACCCTATGAAGGTCTTATTCCTCATCCCAAAGAACAATCCACCCACACTGGACGGAAACTACAGTAAACCACTTAAAGAATTTGTAGAAGCTTGTTTAAATAAGGAGCCCAGCTTTGTAAGTTCAAAACACACTCGCTCATACTCTTACGTGAAGTCCTTATTATACAACAACGAAGGGAGCTATGTTGTTAATATTCAAAATCGAGTGTCTTTTGTGTTTTCCTCAGAGGCCAACTGCAAAAGAGCTGCTAAAGCACAAGCTGATCGTAAGGCACGCCAAAAAGACATCCTATCTAACGGAGCTGATCGATAAATACAAGAGGTGGAAGTCAGAGCAGTCTCGGGACGAATCCAGCTCAGATGAATCTGACGCGTAAGTTTTCCGCACCATCACCATAAAGCACGAGGCTAATTTATGCTGAGCGGTACATCTAATTTATACTTTCAAGGTAAATATAACGGCCGGCGCTATCCTACGAGGTTCCTTACATTCTGTGTCAACAGGGAGCCAGATGGCCAGGCGTCTGGAGGCGGGGACTCTGGCAACGACGACTGGATATTCAACACCATCAGGGAGAAGGACCCCAAGAAGTTCCTGAACGGGGCAGCCCAGCCCGCCGAGCTGGAGAGGCAACAGGTGAGACGCACACACAGTTTAGAAAGAAAAAGCAGAAAGTCCCAATTCACAAGAGCAAGTCTTGTCATGTGTCAAGGTGTCCAGTGTTTCCTGTTTGACGTTAACATCCTGCTCTGGTTTTTAGGTGCAGGAGAGTCCAAAGAGGCCGTTGTCACAAAGTTTGTCAACAGTCTTTTCCCCATTATTTTCTGAGGTACGTGTATTCTGTGTGTATTAAGGTATGTCACATTTCTAAAGTAATTGTGATTGTTGAAGGAGTAGTTCCTTACCAATCACCACAAAACTACATTGTAAATAAGTATCCGAGGGGGTCTGACTCTGATATGACGTAGAATGTGTGGTGGGAATTTGCGCTCAGATTATGGTGAAATGTGAAATAAAGACTTTAGTCAGAACCGAACTGTTTTTTTAAGATAAAATGTATTAAAAAGGGAAAGAATGAGTGGCACAGGACACCGTGTACAGCTATGTTCTACTGACTGCAGTGTTTATGAAACTATAGACAAAACAAGAATGACACGGCGCTTGCACTGTGTTCAGACATATGCTACTCTAGAGAATGTGTTAGAACATACTGTAAGAGTGATAAATCGATGATGACAGGACTGTGCAACAAGGTAATCGATAGATTCCCCACTTCAAATGGAATCTAGGTTCGGATGCAGTTGTCATCGTCACACTGTCACCGTCACCCTACAAATGGAATATTTAGACAAGCCACATTATAATATCTGTTTTCGCAGTTGAAAGAGAAGGGTGAGGCAAGTAACGGCAAGCCAGAAGCTGCAGAGGAACTGAGAGAGGCCATTTTCCAGGCTGAAGAGTCATACCCAGGGATCTGTGACTCCCTGGTGACTGAACTAGTGCAGAGACTTCAGAGGTAATGGCAGTTCCCATAATTGCTCTCCACTTTTCCCCCCCAATGTCTGAGCATTCTTGTAAACTCTGGCCTTTACATAGGCAAACTCTGAATGATTTCTTTATATTTGTCAGGTTTTCTCTGCCTAGGGCCGCCACCTCTCAGTGAGAAGAGATGTCCAGCTATGCTCTCATTCCCCACCCTGATGGCAGCAGTCAGATCTTGACCTCTGACACCCACAGCCGGGATGAAATCTCCCAGGAAGGTCTCCATAACTCATTCGCCTAAAGCAAATCCTGGCCTACTTAGTCTCTGTTTATACACAAACCCACCACAGAGGGTCCTATTCAGGACAGTCAGTGGCCAGTCACTCAGCTGCCACCATGACTGCCACCTGCTGTAAGATGTCCCTTCTCAATACCTCCTTCACAGCTGTTTTATTTTGAGAATGGAGTTAGCTATCTTTCTGCAAGGACTCTTGAGTTTTTGGTGTGGCTTAATCTTAAAGGTTTACACTCGGCAACCTTTTGGAGAAAGTATGTAGCTTTCTTAATTGTGTGCATGTGTGTGTGGCTGTGCGATATATCCTGTGAAATGTGCAGTGGAGATGAGTGGTTTGAAGCATCCTAATGAAAACTCAGGTATCCTGCTTTAAGTGGATTGGGTCCTCTGGGAGATGGAAGTAGCTCTATTGGGTGGCTGTACAGACTTGTAAATAAGCTCATTTTTACGGATACTGAAAAGTAATGGAGCGTGCGTAAAGGAATCACTGTGTACAAATGGCCAAATACAAACTGTAGATAATGATTAAAAGGTAAATATTTTGAGAGACTACAATGGCCATAATTGAGATTGCCTTGCCTTTATTACCTGTTCTTTTGTATATCAGTCTTTGATTTCTCCTGTTGTAAAACGTTTTTAAGTACTCATCCATTGAATGAAAATGGCTGCCCTCTATCCTGTTTTAGCGTTGATTTGTTTTGTATCACTTAATGCTCTTTTAGCTTTGGTTTCGCACCCTATGCTGTGGCTGTCGTTACGATGTTGAAGATGTAGAATGTAAAGGCTGGATCACTCAAACCCCCTCCAGTTGTAAACACTGGAGACTCTGTTCTCAGCTCCATGAGGCCTCGAGTTGTGTCGGTTGGTTGGACTTTATCCTTATTTTTCTTTTACCGAGTGTGTTGGACTAGGTAGATAAACTGAGGTTTTGTCCATTCATTCCATTTACTGGGCAGCGCCGTTATCTAGCTTAACTCATCAACAGACTCAAGTCTTCCTGGGAGCTGCAGTGGTACAATCTATCTCCTCAGTGTACCAACAGCTTTAATTGCACTTCAAATATAAATGCCTTTCACTATAAACAAAGTAGCCATAAGACGGTAGCATGAGACTTATTGTGCAGGCATGTGCCATGCTATCTGAAAAAAAAAGAAAAATTGTCCACCTGACAACTCACAGCCTGGACTCGGTGGAGTTGGTCATGCAGTGTAACGGATTAGCCTGTATCTTTCCATTTGGATTTCTGTGATTTAAGACACAGTCATACAGTAACTGCATATAAGCCCTAGACTTCTCCCGTAGTAGACGCTGCTTCTAGATGTGTACAGTAACATAAAGCCAGGAGCCGTTAAAGAGACAAATGGCACTTTTCTGCTACTCGTGACTGTAGTTTAAACGGAATGTGCATGATATATAACTCCTATGAATTGACCTGCGCGGTATGCGTTGTAGCATACTACCCCAGGACCGGAGGAATGTTGAGTCCTGAACACTGAGAGTTGAATCAGCCTTAGGATCTTTGTGACGAATAGGGTGAACAGTATCAGCTTTAAAATATTTGATCAAAATGTTATTGTTGTGATTTGTTTTTACCCAGCATTAAAATGCATTATGCAGCAATACCTTTAGAAAGAGATCTCACGTTTTTACTCCAGTGCCACGGTGGCACGTGTGAATGAACAAAATGGACTCAAATTTGCTTCTTTTCAGAAAATACCAATTTGCAGAAGTGTATTCTATACGGCATCAGAGCATATGTTATTTTGCCAAGCACACCGGGCAAATGAACTTTGGGTTTGGACGATTAAACTGCCCAATTATCCAAGTTTTACCATTTTATGTCCAAATACATTGACCCTTTTCTGTCCTGTCCTGCTCGCTAATTGTGGTAGAAATACGTTGAATGAGTAAAAGTAGAATCCATTGTTGATGTGAATAAGACAAAGTAGAACACACAGATGAAGTCATTGAGAAAAGGCACCAGACCCACGTGTTTCCCAATGCTATACCAATGATTGCCATTATTCATATTTCCTATGTGACCCTCAGTCAAACTTTTCATATGTGAAAGTGCCATGTAAGACCCCCCCCCCAACCACCACCACCACCTAA
>CABFOS010039793.1:10407-22307 GCA_900660315.1 Diretmoides pauciradiatus
CCACCACCACCTAACAGACAAATTCAATACATAATTTGCACCTTTTAGATGGTCTAATTTGATTCTTTGTGTTGCACTTTGTAGATTTCTTCTGGATTTAAAGACAAATGGTACTTTAGGCTAAAATACGTTGTAATTTACATGATTAGTTTGTGTGTGTGTGTGTATATGGCAATAAAGCAGCGTGATCATCAAAACTCATTTGGTAGCACAGGTAGGCATATATGGAACAAGAATATTTTTATAACCCAAAAGCAGTATTATAGAGTAAAAAACAATGGTTCTTTGATGTTTATCAATAAACATTTGATAGTTACCACTTTAAATGTACATTTCATTTTGTGTGACATTGCTGACAGTTTTTAGTCCGGTAGATCCTTTGCTCATTCAGCACAATGGTATTAAACTTCTTGTAAGTTTTAAAATGATTTGACGAAAAATAAACCATTTATCAACACACAGGATTTGGTGTTATAATCCTTTGTGACACATCCACTGACTGGCGCCCTACTGCTGCTTAGGACATGTCCATCACAGCCTGATTTAAGCTCCGCCCACACATGCAGAGTCACCTAGTGGTATTGGCGACAGCACCTCGGCATCCAGCCTCCACACGGCGTAACCTTGGTTTCCAATCACATTGCTCCACCTCTGCTGCCAACTCAGTATACCTCAGCGTTTTCCTTTCATATGCCTCATCTACTGCATCCTTCCATGGCAGTGTAAGCTCAACAAAATACACTATCCTATGTCTGGCCTTAAAGGGTAACTTAGGTATTTTTCAACCTGACCCTATTTTCCCATGGCCGTGTGTCTACGTGACTGATGGGAACGAGAATTTTTGAAATTGGTCCAGTATTGACAGAGCCCGTAGCTGCTAGCGGATAGCTCTTAGCTAATCCATCTGCAATTTAACGCTTCGGGACAAGTCCGTAGTCCTCTAAAAGCATTTTTTTTTGCCACTGACAGGCTCCGATTGTTCTAAGTGTCTGACAGGATCCTGACAGAGAAATAGTGTTTTTCTTTACCTTTCGCTTGATCTGGTCTATTACTGTGTTAGCATCCACTTGGAGCACAACTGACCCCAACAGCTGTCCCTAACAAGAAGAGGTCTCACTCCTCACGAAAAAAGTTGTATTTCTCTGTCGGGATCCTGTCACACTTATAACAATCAGAGCCTGTCAGTGGCAAAAAAACCACAAACAGTGCTCACTCAATACTGGATCAATTTCAAAAATTATTTCCCCCACCAGTCACGTAGACACACGACCATGGACAAATAAAGTCCAGATTGAAAATGACCGAAATGATCCTTTAAGTCATGAGCAATGAGCAGACCCGGGACCAGCTCAACACTCCTACGGTGAAACGTGGTGGTGGAAGGACCTGAGAGGCTTGTGAGGACAGAAGTCACAGTGAATAAGAGGCAAATACCGGCAACATCTTGAGAACCTTCAGCGTGAGGGTACCATCCATGTTCCAGCAGGACAATGACTCTAAGCAAACAGTCAAATCAGCGCTGAAATGGCTTCAGAACAAGAATGTGAAAGTCCTCAAGTGGCCCGACCCAAAGCCCAGACTTGAATCGCAGCGAAAATATGTGGAATGACTTCCAAGAGACAAACCCCATCCTATCGCATCCAGCACAAGAGAACGGGAGAACACACCACTGTGTTTTCAACAACTAATTTCTAGACCAGCAGGTTCTCAACTGGTCTGGCCTTGGGACCCACATTTTCCCATGGTCATTAAGTCGTGACCCACTTTTATAGCATTCAAACCAAGAAAATGTATTCGTCATAACTTTAACATAAAATAACAATACTTTCCTCCCTGCATTCAGATCACATTACTCTAACAATAACAAACTGATCCTGATTAATAAACTGATGAGTATGAACATCACAACTGCTGCTGATCCTGGTGAATATGAGTAACATGAACATCATAACTGCATAACTGTGTTACACAAATAATATGATCATCTCTCTGAGCAGATCTACTTAACAGACTGTTTTCACTTATATTAACAGGTATTTGGGGAAGATAATGAGACGGTTTGGGGCTCTTACTCCTGATCAGTTTCAAAGTCTGCCGCGACCCATTCAGAACGAGTCCGCGGCCCACCTTTGGGTCGCGACCCCCCAGTTGAGAAACACCGTTCTAGACCAGCGAATAAAAACACTGCGGGCGCCTACGTCAGCGAATACCTCACAGCAAGTTTTATTTATACATCCAAAAACAAAAGATCAAATTTGTCACACTATATACAGATATTACATACAGTGTTTATACACATATTTCCATCATTTGTACACAAGAAAAATATACATAAAAATGTAAACCTTTGTATACAAAAAAATACCTTAGACAAATTAAACAAGGACCAATAACAAAAGGTGACTAGAATATTAGCTCATCCTATCATCTTTAAAAACAGGAATACAGTACATTCAATGAGTATAGGAATTTGTCAGCCATCTCTGAATTCAAGCAGGTACAAGTGCCTCCGAGCCCTGTTCATTTTGTTCTCTGTGGTTGTCGGGAGAGTAAACTGGTGCAGCGACTAATCTCATGCTATGTGAATACAGCAGTATTGCCTCGCTTACTTCAACCTCAAATGTTCCATCCAACCATTTTGTATTATTTTAGTTTAGTTTCTTTAGGGGCTATTTGATGACAGCGCCGCGTCCGCATCCGCCAACGTGTCTTTGGAGCCGAGAGAAGGAAGTGGGCCTTCTCGCAGCTGGAAGCAGGGGGTCTGGTGCAGGCTGGATGCTGATAATGATGGCAGCTGTTCGGACTAATGAGAGTCCAAGCAAAAAGACGAAAACACCAGTGGCCTGTGCAAAAAATATGTTGAAATCCAACAGGTGGTGGATCTGTTTTTCTACTTAAAATGACCCCCCTCCAAAAAAAAGGGCATATTTGGATGTAACTTCCTACCACCGAGAACGAAGCCGGTGGCCATAATCTTAATGTTGACATGCTCTCACACAAACAGTTGTTGCCCTATGCAATCTCAGAAGCAGCCTGGAGTTTAATGGCTATCAAAACATTGTCCATCAGAGTATTAAAAACAGCATACACGCAAACATCAACCCCCCCCCCACACCTACAAGCGTTCTGATAGCCATTAAAAACAAGAGACGCGTTCCACAAAACACAGGTTCCACTGAGTACATTGCAAATAACAATTCCAATCCATTGTTACTCAATAATTCATCGAAAGGTAGAGATTGCTACTCTATATACCTAATACTCAACAATGTCTGAGAATCTGTCCATTTCTAATATAGCATCTATCCAAACCCATGGGTGTACTGCTGTATGAGACGTTGACAGACAGGGGAGGGAGGAGTTGTCAGGTAGGAGGAATCCTCGTGTCCTAAATGTAGTTTAGATGGGGACCCCAGGTTACTGAGCATCACTGACCTTAAGCGAGCACCTTTGGGAGTAGACGCTAAACAGCCCCTGGATTTGGCCGTCGTTCCCCCCTTACATTACGCCGAAGCTCATTTAGCCTTGTGAACCCACTCAGCGTGACCCAAGAGAAGCTGGTCTGACCTGATCAGTGGTCTATTGCAGACAAATCTCTATTCCTCATGAAAACATTTAAAAGAATAAGGTTTATGACACGGTTATATAGGCCCAAACATATTTCCTGGTCCCCGTCAGCCTGGATCACAATGTGAAGCTACATTAAAGTGGAGACCAATACAATACCTTACAATAGGAGAGTATGTCCATATGTTTATTGCTTTAAGAATTCATATTTACCTTCAAGTGTCTACTAGGCCACTCATGTGGAGCCCCACACCCGACGGTGAGGCCAATGAGTTCTTGACGTCTGAGCGAACCGATAAAAGAACAAATATATACACAATATAAAAACAGCCGTTTAAAAGTATTTTGGTAAATTTGTGGGTGTCCATGAAATCTGACGGGATACGATTCTATTTCATGATAACAGTTAAATAGCTTGAAATATAATGGATCACAAACATATCGCGACCTATACTCTCGTGTCTTTCGTAGGGTGACTGGAGCAGTGTATGAAACAAGTGGAAAAACAAAACGTAATGACTATATGCGCAAGGCAGGATATAGGTGACTGTTATAAGACAAGACTTAACTGGCAAAGCAAACAAAACCGACCACTGATTGAGGCTTCTAAGTCAATGAACTCTGGAGCACTGTTTTTGTCACTATGATAGAAATAATCTCTCCTACGGTCCTTCCACTAATTCCCATACCACTATTGAGCCACCTCCACCACAAACTCTGCCTGACTGTCGCCCCCTGCTGGTGAAACCACAGGGCAACACACAGATCAAACCAGTGGACTCACACCGACTTAAAATCCCGGAGACCATAAATTAAATAGTAAGGAAAAATCTGAGGTTGTGCAAAATCATATCAAATAGTGCACTATTACCACATTGCACATATGTAGCAGATGTAGAAAGGTGGTCAATCAGAAGCCAGTCAATTGGATTGTAAGTGACTGTGAGTCCACCGACTATCCTGCAGCCGCTGCAGACCGCCTGCTCTCATTTACTTTGAGGGAAGGGGGGTGTGGCGCTTTTGGCACTTGCAGCAGTGGCACTCGCTATGGAGAAGCCAGTGGGAGGCGCTGTGGAGCTGTGGCTTGGCTGCACATCTTTCGGGATGCCACTGTGGGAGGCCAATTGATGGCCAAAGGCCGCGCTGAACTGAGGGAGTTGCTGCTTGGGCTGCGTGGAGGTCAGAAGATCATGTGGTGAGGACGAGGGTGAAAGGGAGGGTGAGGGGGCGGGGGGAGTAGTTAAGCCCGTCAGGCCACTCTGGGGCATCGCTGAGAGGGCAGCCATGGGCTGCAGGGTCACAGAATGGGTGGTGGCGGGAGGAGTGGACAGGGAGGTGGATATGAGATGACTTTCCGGTCCTATGAGGTTACCAAACTGAGCAGGGTCGGTGAGGGGAAGAGGGAGATTGTTCCATGAAGTGCGTGGGGGCCCTGGTACCCCACTGAGAGGGACTTCCAGCAGCAGAGGGGTGTCTGTCTGGAAGGAGCTGGCATGGGGGGAAGATATGTGGTCACTGTATGGGGATGGCACATGCTCACTGCTGTAGTGGCTGCCTTGCGGAGATGACGTGGGCGCGTCTGACTTGGCCAGTACATGGGATGTGTGTGTCCGGGAGAACGTTCGCTCTGGTAGGGGGCTCTGAGTGAGCAGGATGGTGGTGGAGGGGGCTACTGTGGCGGAAGATGAGGTCAGGTTGGAGCAGGAGGTGGGGGGCTGGTTAGAGGGCTGAGCTGGCGGTGACGGAGGGAAGTGACTCCCAGCAGACTGCAGTAGGTTGTCCTCCAGCTCCAGGCTGGTGAAGTTCTCCGTAGGGATGCGGCCGTTAAGCAGGTCTCCCATCGCCCCTGGCTGGACTGGCCCGGGGAACACGGCCAAGGATCGGTGGTCTACTCCTTCAGAGGAGGCCAGGTCCCCCATGGAAGTCAAGCACACCAAAGAGTCTGGGTAGGAGCCCATAGCCTGCAGCGCACGCACCAGCTCCTCAGCCTCCTCTGTGGTGGGCAGCAGATCTCCATTCTTACCTACGCAAACACACACACATCCAATATGTATCGTTATCAAGACTCCACACTGGAAGGACCTTGTAAATGGACAATTGAAAGGCATAGTGATGCATAAGAATGAGAACGGGCACCTTCAAACAAGTCAAAGTCCTGCAGGTCGTCGGGGAGCCTGGGTAACACATCAGAGAAGTCCTCCTGGTTGAGCTCAAGGTCATTTGGAATGTCTGCCATTTCATTGGTGATATCGTCAGGAAGCTCGTCCGTGCTCAGGTCGGGGGTTGAAGGGCTCCTGCCGCAAAGAAAACAACAAATGCTTATAGAAATAAAAAAATAAGCCACTATATTGAGGGGCACTTTTAAAGTTCGCATTCGATTTGAGAGCCACACAGACACACGGAGAGAACAGACCTGATGCTGGCCTGTGAGGGTATGGCTAGACTGGTGGAAGGCATTCCCAGATTCCCCTGGGGCAACGCCGGAGGGATGGGTTTCTGGGGCCTCCGCGGCCCTCTCCTCCTCTTCTTTTTGTGTTTTTTGGTGAGCGCTGGGGGTTTGGTCTTTTTGCGTGGCTTACGCTGCTGCTGCTGATGTTGCACTCGTCGGTTACCGTCCCCACGGAGGAAGTTATCCTGAGGAATGAGCCGACAGAACATTGTATAACTGGGTAGCCACAATAACTTAACACGAGACGCAGCGTAACAGTGAACTCACCATTTTTTTGGCATGCTCTTCACAGAGTGGTGTCTGGTGCGTGATATCAAACACCGGGATAGAGCACTGCTGACCATCTGCAAATTTGGCTGTGCAACTAGAGAAGAGCTGCTGGGAACGATTCAACAGGATGTCTACAGAGAACTATGAAGGAAATAATACAATATAGCAAGCAGACAAGTGATCATCATACTCCGTTACAAAGGCATGCAGCACACATAACACAAAGCTGTATGACTCCAAAAGGCAAAAGTATATCCTCTCAACGAGGTAACAGAGGAACAATGCCGTGCACCGAGTGTGAAGCTGTGCAAAGGATACGCTGAAAGCAGTGTCGAGTGAAGGGCAGAGCTCTGTTGTTGCAGGCCTGGCCCTTGGTGCTGCCAGTGCAGATTCCTGTCTCTGTGTTCTGCTGTCCTGCTGGAACCACACTAAAGAGACAGACAGACCAGGACTGAGCAAACAGCGACCATATCAACAGCTCTCCATCTGCACCTCGCATCAGAACAGTGCCACTTGTGTCAATGTTTTTTTTACGTTTCAAACCAGGATTGGAGCATTCCTATTGTAGAAGAACAAGCCGGCGAAAATGATTGAGCCCCATCACCCAGGCATGTTATTGTGTTGTATCAGCTATAAACATGTTGAGTGTTAGTCACAAAAAGCAGCACACTTTCCTGGTTGCATCTTATGTAACTATCTCCTGTGTTATTTTGAGAAAGCACCTATATAGCAACCTATCTTGGATGTTGGATGTGGGTGAGTGCGGGTATGATCACGTGGGAACCTCCAATCACAGATGTTACGCCTCTAGAAACTATTAATCCCCTGAGGTAAACAATGTTTATTGGTATCTTAGTGAGGATACCTTGAGGAGGACCGAGAGACACTGTGCAGCTCCTGGATCAGGTGCCCAGCACAGTTGGGGTCTCTGCTGGCAGCGTGCAGCAAGGCTTTGCGGAAGGCATAGCGGTATCTCTTCTGGCGGATGCCGGCCCTTTCCTGCCTGCACATGTGCTTGTACTTCTCCTGGAGGTACGAGCAAAGCCTAAGTAGCCGTGTTCTCCGCGAGGAGCCACCCTCTTCGTCCAACCTGTTTAGTAAATGATCGATAGCAGTCATGTAACGGCAAAATTCGTGCTCTAGTGTTAAGTATTAAGATGCCAACTAACCCATCCTGTAGTCGCCAAGAGCTCTGAAAAGGTAGATCTCGCTCTGCCTCCTCTTCATCTTCTGCGCTGTCCTCTGACCAGTCCAGTCCTGGAAAAGAGCGTGTTAGAGCAGCTCATCTATCTCAGCAGGCTCATACAACAACAGCTATATCCAAAGTATCTTACTTTACTTTGAAGAATCTTGAAGAAATTAAGACTCTTCAAGAGTCTTGAACATTCACTTATAGATAAGAATACATACAAATAGTGTATAAATAGGTTTTGCTATTTGTTGGTAAATGCAGGTAGATGAGGCACCTAAATGAGGGAAGAGGTCTCCATGCTCCTGATGTCTCTTGGCGCACAGCTGCACCAGATGCTGCAGCCTGGCAAGGCAAGAAGCAGGCGGTGAGAAGGCAGCAGGACGCATGACCACCACATGCCGCTGAATATTGCTACCACTGTCCCTGCAACTGGTGGGCAAGTGAGTGGCAACGAAGGGGTTTTTTCTGCTGAATGATGGTCCAGAGGGTTGCGTCAGATTGGGTGTTGCGTTAGGGGGCATCCCTGGAGGCAGAAAGTTGGGCATCTGAGGTGGTGCTGGATTGCATAATAAACCCTGCTTCTGTCCTGGGAGGATGAAGGAGGTCACGTTGGAGTGCTGGGGGGGCTGGAGAAGTCCCGACTGCTGACGGGGTAGATGAGTGTTCAGCGGGGAGGAAGGGTGGACACGGGGGACAGGGGAGGGGCTAAAGTGCTCAGGAGGTGGCTGGAAGAGGTCAGTGTCATGGTGGTGTTTCTGGTTGAGCACCAGCCGGCTCTGTGGTTTCTTCTTCAAGGTGGCGGCCTTCCGAGGAGTACCTGCCTCCTCCCCATCTGTGTCATCCTCATAAAAGGCAAAAGGGTCCAGAAGTTCCCCATCCGGAAGGGGTAACAGGCGTGTAAAGGGGGGAGAGGGTGGAAGCTCATCCAGACCATTGGGAACTTTCAGAGCCAGGGAGGGCACAGTTATGTTGAGAGCCACTGACTCCAGGTGAGGCCGTGAGCGCATTTCCTCCAAAGCATCATGCTTCTTTTTCCTTTCCTTCTTGGGGATAAAGCCCAGAACTTGCAGGTGGCTGTTACAGTATCTGAAAAAAACACACACATCTTCAACATGCTGTGTACATCTGTGACTGATAGTTACTGTAAAGAATCATGGAAAGTGCCACATGTGCAAACGGACATACACACCTGCGGTCCTCAGACTTGGGGATGGGGTTGGTACATCGTTGGCTGTTGTACTTGGCCACATATTCACATTGCTTGAAGGGGGCCGTCTTGTCCTCCAGAACGTGCCGGATACAGAAAGCATAGCCATTTAGTCTGCGCTGTTTGCAGAGCTTGGGGCTGTATGAGCACAATGGCTTATTGTCCACCTCTGAGAAGTGTATGTGTTTGCCTTCATACATCACGTGACTCTTGTCCTTGAAAACATCAGCTGATGGGATAAAGTCAGGGAAAACTGAGAATTACATCACAAATACTTAACACATATGGAGAAACCCTGGGTCAAGAGACAACATACATGTTTATCCAGTCCTTGGGAATACAGGTATTTAGGGAGATTCTGGACTATAGTGTACTCAACATGTATACACACACACATTGTGAATTGCTTTGTAGTGTGATTTACTGTTAAATTATAATAAAGTTCCATATGTTCATCATTATTGATCATTCAGTCAACTAGCAAATGGAGAATATGTGCTGTGAATGAGCAATGTTCTACTGTAGTACACATTTCAGTAGTGTTATCTGTGTTATAAACACCATATGCTAGTCTGGATAAACCAAATCCACGTTTGCATACACTCATTTTTAAATTTCCCAATCTGTTATTCAAAACCAGTCCATGTGCTGTGACTTCCTGCTATGAACACACATGTAACTTTACTCAATAATTGAATTGTCCTTGCAGCAGCAGATACATGATGGTATGATAGCAGCAGAATCACATGACAGCTGGCTGCTAGTGGGAGAAGTTAACACAGATAGCAGCATCGGTAGTCTGCACAATCACACGGCCGCTTGATCACTCATAACTTCAGTCACAAGTCACCTTTATCGATTCGTCATCAATTGCTTCTAATTTGACGCTTTCAGCATTCAAACAGGATGCTACAGGGACACAACACAGCATGTAGCGGTAGCTGACCGGCTGTAGCTGCTAGCCTACTAACTTACTTGCCCTTAATGTATTGTGTTTGCTTATGTGTTCACGGGTCGGTCCTGACAGCACCACGGGGCTTCTGGTCACAGTAAACACGTGAGGAAACGTTAGCTAGGTGCCATGTGTCAGCCAGGGGAACAACTTTAGTTAGTTTCCAGACACATTAACTAGCAGCAGCTCATTAGCCGAGCACCACTAGAGGCTGGAGGAGCTGCAGCTAGCCCGCTAGCAGCCGATGGACAGCCAGTCCTCATCATTAACACTAGAAACACAGAAACGTCTCAACACGTACAAGTACCGACAGCTTACATCCCCAACACGACCCCTCCTGAGGTGGATATTAGGTTAATCAGCCATGAAGAGGCGACACAAGGTGCTAACGTTATAGCGTTAGCTGCCGAGGCTAAAAACACACCACTAGTAGGCGGTAGCTAACCAGGAAACGGAAATATCAGCATTATAAACGTCTACTTGCAGCTTAGTGCTATTTAGGGGAAACAAGTGTGTTTGTAAAATACTAGCGATAGCCGTTAATCGTTACTCATTCGTGGACTTTCACATGTTAACATTTACGGCCAAACAGTGGGAGACAAAGGGCCCTGCGACCCGAGGCTCGGGGCCCGTCCACAGGCCTCCACAAACACCGCTCGGTCTCAACTCCACTCACCATCACTAAATAACTTCATGTTAGGCCGCTACGCGACGACACACCGTCACACATATTCATCTATACACCTGTAACTAAAATACGTGGTTATTCCGGCTAGATAGCGACAACGACGGGGAAAGAAAGTAAATCCAACACTAGGCCTCTCGGCTCCGGGAAGCCTGGGGCTCGCGTAGGCTGCGCGTCCCGCTGAAGTCGACGCGAACCCGGGCTCTTGAAAACTCGAGGCCCCGGCTGTGAACGGCGTCGCTTACCTTGAATTGGTATGGGCTGTGTACGGGATTCGCTCCGGATAGACGGCCGAAATGTCTACTAGAATCAGCTAGGCTAGTTGTGCATCGATATTCGATATTTTAGGCTACTAAGAGTGCTCTTCATCGAACTCGGTTTAGCTTGATATAGATGCATGTAAATATAAATTATCCACAGCAAATATTAGCAGTAGGAAGGCTGCTGAGGGTTTTTGTTGGAGCCACAACAGACTCCTCACAGCACCACTACAGGCACTGCGGGGACATGACAACAGTCCGGCGAACAACAACAACCTCTCCTACCATATTGGAAATTCAACTTTGTAAAAGCCACAGCAGTGTAGAAGTGCAAAGTTCTCTCTTTGCAAACGGGGGGATGACATTGTATGTTGAGCGACAGTTCCCCCCTCTCTCCGTTAACGTGATTAGGTTTTAGAAGTGTTGGCTCGGAGGTCCCGGCAAGTGTTAAAAGTGTGACATCCACCTGGACCTCCACGGCTATCATCTTCTTTATGAATGAGTTATCAACCCTCTGCCATACTGTTGTGCACTGCAGCTGATGGAGCATGTGCCAATCAGACGTCGGAGGTCCAACTGGGAAAGTTCGACGTGACGGGCACTTTAATCTGACAGAAAATTTAATTATGTTTAAGTATGTTTTTTGTTTTGTTTTTCTGATGTTTGTTTGTTTTTCTGATTTCATAAAATAAATCTCACACTGAAAATAAGAAAAGTAAAATTAACATGGGCTTACATGTAGCAAAGATGCATTATCTAAGCAGATGCTTGCTACAGAAAATAGGTTTATTAAAATATAATACTTCACAATAGCTATGAATACCATAATTCATATTCCTCAAGGAAAATTTTCTTTACACTTTTCACATTGTATAATGGACATATACAGGAGGACAAGGAATTAAATAATCGGATCACAAACATCTATTGAAATGTGGATGTAATTATAACAGCCATAAACTCTATGAAGGTGTTACAGCAGAAAATGTTGATATCTTAATTCTGCAACTGCACTGACATCTTAAAGGATAATTCCGGTCATTTTCAAAGTTAACTCTATTTCCTCATGTAAGTGTGTGTTTCTGACTTATGGGGACAAAAAGTTTTGAAATTGGTCCATTATTGACGTAGTGGTTGTTTAGCGATTAGCGCTAACCGGCTCAATGTTACAGTATAGGGCACCTTCTGATCTAAAATTCCTTTTTCTATAAGCATTTTTTTGCCACTAACAGGCTCTGATTGTTGTTCTAGATGTACCAATTGATCCCCATAGAGAAATGAAAAGACTGACTTTACCTGCAGCTTGATCCGGTCTTGT
>CABFOS010039797.1:0-10678 GCA_900660315.1 Diretmoides pauciradiatus
ATCACATATTCTTCTTGACATTGCATACTCTCTGCTGAGGGATCACTTCCTGTTTTTGTGTTGTGACGTGATGCTCTTAACAGATCATTTTAAGTTTATTGCTCATCATCTCAGTTGCTGTTAATGGGCCCACTCCTAAGCTTTCACTAGTTGCAAACTAGTTTTTCTGTGGTCCTTGCTTTTTCTTCATGTGCTTTATGCCAATAAAATACTCCATTGGGATACATGTGTTTCTGGTCATGAGTTCTGGTTGGACTAGGTGTAGCTTATCATTTTGTGGTTGAGGTAGGACCCAAACAATGACTCAAGCCCAGAGTGATGGCATTCATCAGAAGAGTCATTAAACATTCTCCCCTAGCACTAACTTCTACTTCTACCTCCCTTTCTTCTAACTTCTTCCTCGTTTTGCTGGGGCCCTGGACCCCAGTTTGGGAACCAGTGCCACCCTCCTCCACCCCACTCACCTGAATATCCCCATGGAAAAACACAACATGTGTGTTACTGCTGCCACCCTGAGCCGGGTCTGGGTCTGGATCACGCCCATGTGTAGGCCGGAGCAGCAGCAGGTCGTTAACGCGGCTCGGGTCCTCACCAGGCACCGCAGACAGTCTCTGGAGCCTCTGCGTGCTTCCGGGTCGTACGTCCCGTGGTCCTGATTGACACAGCCCCGGCACGGGCTCGGATGACGACGTCCCCGCCATGGAGCTCATCACTTTGACCACAGCTATACGAGGAAAAGCCCACTGAAGTCACACGGGTTCAGTGTTTGCCGGCCTGGCTCCCGGTGGTGCCGCTACCTAGCTAGCAGCTAACTGACTAGCATCACAGCGTCTAGCAAGCCCAGCAGCACCTATGTGCCCGTTTAGTCGTTAAACTAATCATCACACGTTGTGTCCTGATCTCGAAATGCTGCGTTTAGTCCTAATACTCCTATTACCACGGGGATAATGCTTTGTTTTTAGTCGTTTGTCCACGGAGAGGCGCTGTTTTATCAAAATAACCACGTCAACAGACGCCATCGACGCTTGAGCACGTCTGCGCATGTCCGCGTTTCTTCCTACAAAAGAGTATGAAACACAGTAAGAGGCTTCACTCTCTACTTCCGGCTCCAACTCAAACTCAGTCCATCTCTTTCCGTGAGAGGCTTAGTTGGCTTCGGAAAACAGCGTAATGTCTGAGTAATCTATTTATAGCATTGTTTAACCTAGAGATTTTATTTGGATCCCCATTAGATGTTAAAGCAGCCGAAAATTGCATTCATACACAGGCCTACAGTTCATGCATACCTACATCCATACATACAAACATACATACATAACAAAACAAAGTTTTAAAAAACGTTTTAAAACAACGCAAACATAAAAAAACGAAATGAAGCACGCTTTAATCAGGTTTCAGACATGTATAAACATAAATAGCATAAATATGCTGCTTTCTGCGTTCACTAGCAGTCCTGTTAACTGCATGTAGGGCTGAGTGAGATGATTTCCCGCCCCTACAAATGTTCTGGTCTAAATACAGGATGTGGACCATCTTGATCTTAGTTGAACATCTTTGGCTGCTAAATTCTGCTGCTTAGCATTTTCACAGATCCAAAAGTGCAACGATTGTCAGTCGTTGCTGCACAGTTAGTATTATGTTGCCTTGTGTACATTAGGAGATCAGTGAATTGCGTATTAACTTTTGCATTTGGCCCCATGGTACAACAGCAGAGAAAACACTGCACATGAGTTTCTGAAAGTGATTTCCTATAACGCAAGTATGATATATATCACGGTTTGGTATTTTCGGTTCTAGTGCATGCTATTGGTTTGCATGTCATGAATACATTTATTTAGACATCTAACTAAATAGCATTTGTCATAGTTGGACTTTGAGCATGTTTTGTAAAGTGTGCTGCTGACACAACAGACAGCGAGCTGGGGGTCTTTAAAAGGAAACACTACTCAATTTAAATATTCCCATAGGCTGCCCTAGACCAAATTACATATACATGATTATCCAGTGTTCCTCTCAGAATCAGTCTAGATGAGAACATATGGAGAGTCCCTCACCTTGTGGAAGGGAAAACAAACTCTTAAACAGGATCCACACATTGTTGCATCCTTTAGTCTTGAACAATTAATTCAGATTTGTTAACAGCAACAAGTCGCTCAAATCTACAGACAGACATCATCATCATCTTACTATGAAATAAAGTTGCTCGTCTTTGCTCTGCCTGGACATGGTAGCTCCATGAACTGTGTCGAAATGACATCACATCTTGCTTCTCTGGGTTCTATATGGAAACAGTTCTTCTTATTCACAATCTTTGATTCAATTGTTGAAGGTGGTTGGAATAAAATATGGATCTATTTCAGGTTGGTTTGACCCTTTTAATGTTGGGGTTCTTCATTCTTCCAGATGCTGTAAAGATCTTTACTTTCGTAGCAACACTTTTAAGTGGCCAATTGTGAGACAGTATAGAATATACAATGATAAATTATAGATGAGAGAAGGTACTGAAGCTATGAATTGAATATATGTTGTAAAAAATAAAAATTAAACTTGAACAATGTTTGTCACGCTCCGTCATTTGGGGTTTACAGTAGCCATGCATCTCTCTGTGTTACAGAGAGATGGCTTCCAGTTCGTTGGGCCGTCGATTGGTGGCCTGTCTCCTCAACGTCTCAGAGGCCAGAAGAAAAGACCTGGTGGAGACCGTGGCCAGAGCAGCCATATATAAAAGTACAGGTATGTCTGAACGTACAGCAGGTCGATGGTAATGGAACAGTAAGACAGACAGTCGACAGGAATTACAAAGCTTGGAAACATTTGTACTCGTCTTTTTAATTCAGAAGTGCATGGCTGCACATCTCAGGTTTTCATGATATGTAAAGTTATCAAATGTTTATGATCCCAGAGTGTTTTGGAGTAGACAAGTAACCTGCATTTTGAAACAAATCTACTTAACAGATTATTCACTTTTACTTAGAACGTTACTGAATGGATCTACACACCGCAACAATCTCTGTTTTTCTAGCCTGGTTGGTGGATATTTAGACATTATTTGCATGCAGCCAATTTTCCATTAGACGTCCATGATGGTGCTGGATGGTTGCTAGTACATTTATGATGCACCTGCAAAGCCTCTATATCAGGAGACTGAGGAGACTCGAACCAAACAGCTAAAGCATCTAAGCATCTCTGAAATGCCACTTGGAAATCCCACTTTCCCACTTTATAATGGTGTGACATCAGGTGTGAGACGAGAGGGGACCACTGTGCTGAACATCTTCAATGACTATGACTACAATCGTTCTGTCATCACCATCGTGGCCAGTATCGACTCTATCAGTAAGTTGTGAGGCTCTTTTGTGACAATTTAATAATCCTCTCCTTCTAAATGCAAACTAGCAAGAATATGTTGCTTGTTTAGAGATCTGCCACAAGTCATGTAGTTAAATGAAAGGTTTATCTTCTTGAATGCAGATATGTTATTTATCCATGACTCCACCTTCAGAGTAAATCTGGTTTTACAGTGTGCATGTCCTACGCTCCCTCTCATAATCAGCTTATCTTTCACCCATGTCACATTCAGTACAGTTTCTCCCGGAGTTGGAACAATATTTCCGACAAATGAATGCACTCAATGGAGAATGTGTACTGTGCTCAAATAGGTTAGCATGCAAAATGGACTGCTTTAGATGACTGGTACTTGTTTGGTTTCCCACACGGCATATCTGGGCTTCACTCTTGACAGTGTTTGATGTTTTCCAGGGGAGGCGGTTCTGTGTGCATGTGAGAAAGCTTGTGGGTTGATCGACATGCGCG
The DNA here is from genome assembly GCA_900660315.1 of Diretmoides pauciradiatus. Classification (NCBI taxonomy): domain Eukaryota; kingdom Metazoa; phylum Chordata; class Actinopteri; order Trachichthyiformes; family Diretmidae; genus Diretmoides; species Diretmoides pauciradiatus. The sequence goes on from CABFOS010039797.1 coordinate 3,814, forward strand.
CTCACACGGGGGTCCACCCCTGTATGGGTGCCGTAGACCTAGTACCCATCTACCCCCTTGGGGAGGAAGTGGGAGTGGAGGACTGTGCCAAGGAGGCTCGAGGTGAGGGGTGTGTGTGTGTGTGTGTTTGTGTGTGTGGATCAGATTAAAATTGGGATGAGCATGTTCTTACTCTTCTCTGTGGAAAAAGTAATATCCACTGCGTGCACACAGGACTGGGGGTGAGGATGGAGAGAGGTCATCCATTACATTTGAATAGCTACATTTTCTTTGCAACAGGGAGCAATCAACTTTATGCCCTGTATCATTCTCATAACATCCCATTAGTGTGATGCCAGTGTTTTTCAGAAAGTATCAAAAACAACCTACATCGTTCAAATACAAACAGAGCCTTGCGGTTTTGTCCCTTATTATACCGTGTTGCCTGCTTGTACCAACCCCGTCCATGTAATGCCCGTAGGGATTCCTGCTAGCATGGCTGCTGCTTTTCAGTGCTGGTTTACCAGCTGACTCAGCATTCCTCTGTCTTGCATATTGTTTGTCATGAGCAGTAATTCAGGCTGACTCATTATAACATATGGTACATAGATCACTGTGGTGTGATTTCAGTATACTAATTAGCAAGCTCACTAATTGGCATCTGTTATTTTGCACTTGTGCATGCGTTTAATTAGATGTCTGTCTGTCTGAGGTATGCCCCCTCAGGTGTGTTTTGTCTGTCACACTCCTTTTGCTGTGTGCATGTGTGTATATGAAGTGGTGTGTGTGTGTACTACTTGCTAACCCATCCTTTCCGTCTTGCGAAAAGCCGTGGCTGAGGGCCTTACAGAGCGGGTCCAGGGCACCAGTGCCTTTCTGTTTGGCTGGGCAGACACCCCCCTCCAGCGGGGCCTGGCCCAGAGGAGGAAGGAGATGGGCTGGTTTAAGAAGACTCCAGACATGCAGGCTATCCGGCCTGACATGGGGCCTCAGCCACAGAAACGATACGGCCTCACAGGTGAGCCATGCCGAGCAGGAGGGGTAAGATTTAAATGAATACATTTTGCACCAACATTCAACAATCAGGGAGAAATCCATAGTAGAAGAGGAAGAGACACCCATTTCTATAGACCAGAATGCAATGTAGCCACAAGACATGAAGTAGATGACGCAAGTTGAGGGGAAGTGAATACATAAAAAAATACATTGCCACACTTCATCGCAAACTATCTGCTGGAATGCAGTCGACATCATAAATTGACGATATCTAACGGTGTAAGAACGTCTTTTAACACTTGACTCCACTTATGTCTTGCAGGCGTGGGGGCCAGTCCCTATGTGATGAACTGCAACGTTACCATCGACACCCAGGATGTCGCCCTGGGGCGCAACATCGCCACAGCCATCAGAGAGTCGACCCCGGGGGGCCTGCCTGGGGTGCAGGTGCTGGCGCTGCCACACGAGGGTGCTGTAGAAATCGCCTGTAACGTGGAGAGCGTGAAGGGGAGCTCAGCTAGCCATATGGCTGCAGGCGAACTGTGGCCCTCTTTCAGCATCAGTGGTCAAACCTACTGTCACGCTCCAGCTTCTGCCATCACGGCGAGGGTTGCAGAGCTGGCAGGGCAGCAAGGGGTGGAGACAAAGGGCACCGCGCTGGTGGGGTTCACCCCCGCTGAGTGCAGGGGCCTGGCAGAGGGAGCTCTGTCTCGAGGTATCGGCGAGTTCTGGAAAGAACAGCGCAGGATCCACATGTAAAACCTTACCTTACCGTGCCAAACTAAACCTCAACATCACTGTGTCATCCCTGTTTGATCATTTTGATTATCACAAGGATGTTCAAGTATCAGGTCTTGATTGTCTACAGCATTAAGAATGCACTAATGATTCAGTCTGTAATGTAAACAATATTGTACGATACATTTTACTTACCTTACACCTGCATTACCGTTTTCTACCAACATCAAGAACATTGATTTTAGTGTCCTGGTTTTAAAGATACATTTTATTTACACTTAGATCAATTCAAATTCAAATGAGCTTTATTGGCATGAGAAAACGTACTTTTAGATCATGAATGACTATATTCAATCTAACCACCTCCTAGAGGAACTACAGTAACATCTAATACTAACATCACTGTTATGAATTAAAACAAGCTACAATACTACACAATAATATTGCAGAATATCAAAAGTGATTCCCAACATCAGTAATTTGTCAATATGATTATACAACAGAACTACTGAAGCCTGAAATCCTGGTCTTAACGTCTACTGTATTTAATAAATAATTTATAAATTAAATATTTCTTTATCTTGGTAATATTTTCAGGGGCAAACACATCTATCTGCCCAGTGCTCTGCTAATCTGACAGATTTGGTTTTCTGAAATGATTCCATCCGAACCCCACCACTGATAATATAAATCTTATTAAATTCCAACATATCTAAATGTCCCCCAGTGTGGAGTTTGAGGCGGTTTTGTGCGATCATTTCCTGTTTGGAGTAAATAGGACGCAGTGTTTACTGATGAGTCTTGACATAGTGTTTACTGATGAGTCTTTTCCCATCCAATTTTCCATCTTCCGTCATACCACACATAACTCTGAGAATCAGCGTCTGTCTGAAAACGCTATTTTCATCACAATTCATGGACAGAGACATTCAGTTTGAACTGTTTTGAGGAATATTTTCGCATGTTATATTAAGTGAAACTGTTCATTTTATCATGATTAATCAACTCGTGCACCCTGCTTCTGGAATCACTTCGTATAGCTATTAACTATTAAGTTGTTGAGTACATTTTCTCTCTCTCAAAGTCTAACAGACCTACTTATGTGTGAGTATTTAATTCCCAGTATTTTTCATATTTAGACATACATTTAGACCTGCATGCCCAGATAACAGTTTAATTGACTAATTCTTAGCATTTTAGAACATTAATTCTTGTAATGTCTATACATAGTGTGTCCTTCATTTCTGACATGCAAGATTAACCATTTGATGACATGCAGGGGAATTTGGCCAGAGGACAGGACAGTGGAACTGGGGCGAGATGATTCCACTCTTTTCTTACATAAGGCCAATATAATGCATTGAAAAGCAGTACATTCATGCTGTAAGGAGGTGTGGATCTGAGAGCTGAAGAATGGTGGCTGTTAATAGCTTGGACGGTATAGATGTGCTTACAATGAAGAGTTCAAAAAGACAAGATAAAAGCCCCCTAACGATTTCTTATGTGCCATATGTAAAGAAAATTGGTCATTCCAGAAGCTAATCTACTGTAAATAGTGAGAGATTCTGGGTGATGCTTAGACTTGACGATGATTCACATGCATTTTGTAATGTTTCAGTTTGTTTGCGTTGTGAGTTATGAAAGGTTGGCCTTTGAGGCATGGGCCGCATAGTTTTCATTAGTGTATTTGTTCATCTTTAGATACGCTCTCTTCCAACGCGTGCACACATTCACCTCTTTGTATCTCGTCCAGCTGATGCTCTTAGTCATACAATCAACGCAGCCATGCAGCTTCATTCCACAGGACTCTACCCCTTGTTTCTCTCTCTCTTACGCATCTAAACACACATGCATACACAGTTATGCATGGTACACACACACACACAGCCTGCCAAGCTTGGGAGCATCAGGGCCTAATCTAGGTCACAGCATAAGCCCAGGGGTATCCTGGTCTCAACAAACACACACACACATTTCTCATCATGCTGCTTATAAAATGCAGCTTGACCCTTCTGCTTTTCCCGCAGCTAAAAGTGAAAAGTTGTCTTCTTTTATTCAGACAGCTGACACATTTCTTATTTCCCAGCTAAAGAAAATTCAATTATATATATCTGCAAAAACCCCTCCCCCTTTTCCTCCCTGTCCCCCTCTCCTTCCCGTCTTCCCACTCCCTCTCCATTAACCTCATTGGTCAAGTGATTCAGTGTACAGACCCTAATGATTGTCATAAGACCATCATTTCCTTGATGAAGTGTCTCCAACAGTCAATCTTTCACCCTGGGATTTTTCTGAGATCATATCAATAAACACCCATTATAATAACAGTATTGATATTTCCCCCACAAAAAGCTCAGTTAAACCTCTTTCTTCTATCTGATCTGCTGTGAATAAAACATGCATCTTTCTTTCTGTGCAGTAACGGCACCATAGGATCCCTATGATCTGACTCAGCCTGACAGCGTATCATTCAAGCGGAGACCATGTGACATGGCACAGAAATAGAGGAGCTTATTTCTTTACATCACGTCTCCAACCTTCTATAAATACTCCAAAGCTCCCTCTCCTCCTCTTCCTTGTTGCTTTTTCTGTTCTCTCTCTCTCTTCCCCCTTTTTCCCTTCTCACTGTCAAATAACGTAAAGAAATGCGTCATCAGTGCACCCTCTCTATCTCAATTAATTTTCCTTCAGAGGAGGTGTTAGGAAGAGAGAGTGTTAAGCCGGAACATAAACACAATCGTCCCACGTATCATTTCTAAGCGCTTTGTTGGAGCCATAGGGCTGCCCCCCCCTCCTCCCTGTCATTAAGCTGTGCTGCTGCGGCGGCTGCAGGCTATTGAAACCAACAGTGATTTTATCATCCTTTGCGTCACAGCATCACAGAATTTTGCATTATAGACTTTACCTCCTCCTTCCTTACTAGCACCACCAATCAGATACACCAGTTAAACACATCTACCGTTGCTTAGACTTTTAAATGTTTCAAAAACAGTAGAATAATTTGAGAGAAAAGAGGTCACTCGATAGTATCAGAAGCAGCTGCTGGTTGCCACCTCAAACGATGCACCGCTGTGCCTAAAATTCGAGCGCAGTGCCATCCTATCCATCCATGCAGGAAGTAAGCGTGCCACCTATGAAGTCAGCATTCCCCAACCCCCACCCTGAACACATGTTCAACATCCTCTGGGCGCAGGCTGAGCAGAGCACTGAGACACAGCTGAGAATTAGAGGGGGAGAGAGAGAGCAGTGAAGTGGAAGTATGAGTGAGCATCAGAGAGAAAGACAGAAATAGAGCGATAAAGCAGTGAATTAGACAGAGAGAGAGAGAGAGAGAGAGAGAGAGAGAGAGAAGAGAGAGAGTCTTTCACTGAGGTGGTGATGCTTGGTGTACACAAGGTTATATTCTTGTAGGAAAAGCTCTTTTTCCCGTTGTTTGCGGATGTAAGAATCTCATGGATTTGCTTCTCCCTCAGTCCCAGTGGAATTCTTTGCATCTGGATACAAACAGCTGCAGACGGGAGGTCCGACCATGACTGGACGCAAGGATCCGTGTGGGCCTGTAACGAATGCTACCTCTCCATAAGGATGCTGCCAGCACTGACCCAGATTGTGGAGTCCAGGCTCCTCACTGAGGACTGCTCCTTGTGTGGTCTCTGAATGTGATGCAGACCATGCATGCTCTACACCTCAGTGGAGACCACTCAGTGTGCTACCTCTGCTAACATCTGTCTTCGTGGATACACACACCAACTGGCAGGGTAAGGTACACTGCACTGACCAGCACACTCAAATGTCAAGCTGGTTGGTTTCTCTGTGGTTGTGTGTGTGTGTGTGTGTGTGTGTGTGTGTGTGTGTGTGTGTGTGTGCGTGTGTGCGCGCACGCGCACGGCACATGTGTGTATGCCTGTGCAGTGTGTGTTGTACTGTTTGTCAAGCTGTTTGAATACATTACAATTCACCTCAACCATATAGCTAAATCTTCCATTTTCAGCACATGTGACCTTGTTTTACAATGCTTCTGTCTTTCTTGGAAAAATGAATACTGGAGGACCATATATATAAAAGCTTCTCAGAGTCTTCATAGACACTAAGTAGTGTGGCTCTGATGAAGTACTGATGCCATATTGTATGCATACTGTAAACCATGCAGAATAATGCATAATGCATCATGTACTGTATGACCTGGGAGATATCATGGCAAGCAACAAGTAACTGTGCTCCCCCAAAGTACCAAAGAAAGTAGGCTAGGATGGCAGAAGTGTTGCGTAGACAGAGAAGGATAAATAATGCATTGATGTTTTTTTTTGTTTCCCTAAGCATTAAGATTTAGTCTTAATGCTTAGAGGGAAACATCAACAGGGTTTGAATAGTTGGAACAAAGCCATTTGTTCCATTATACAAGGCAAAATCAATAACAGAAAAGCAATTTGATTGGACTGGATCTGATGTGATCCATTCCAAGACAGTCCAGCCAAGTCACTCCAGTACAGTCCTGCTTGCTCCAGTCAGTTCAGTTCAGTTCACTTCAGGGCAATTTGATGTCCATCAGAGGAAGTTTGGTTTGCAGCCACACCACACACCACACATAAAAGCAAGAAGCATCAGCTGACCAGAGGTCAGAGAGAAGTCAGTAGGTCAGTAAATAGCAAACCCCACTTACTTCGTTTAGTAATAGTGATGCAGGGGTTGTGAAATCCAGAGATGGTGACTGTATGATGTTTGAAACAGGTTTGTAAATTCAGTGTGCCCATCTGACAGAATAGATTAAGAGATTAAAGAGATTAAATGAATACAAAATAATTACATTTTAATTAATTAACTTTTAGTGAAATCATTTGATGATAATTAGTTCATTACTTTTATTACTGTACTGTATTTTTATGATAGCATAAAGTATGCTAATAAGGCTACCATTACTAATACTTATGTAGTACTACCATTATTCCCACTACCACGATTACTATAAGTGCTTATGAAGCTTGTAATCCATTACGTTATCCACATTGCCTCTGACTCGTCTGCTGCTGAAGGTCATGTTGCTCGTCTGTATTGCCTCATAATGTTTCACTGTCTTTGAGGTGAACACCTTTTCTTTTTTCTTTCTTTCTTTTTTGGCTTAAAAGATTCAGTAATACTGAATAACCCTCCCTCCCTC